>JAVXUM010007431.1:0-10340 GCA_035590655.1 Pouteria glomerata | reverse complement strand
GAATTCAGTCCCTAGGAGGCTTAAAACCTCTAGGTTCAACTGAAATTTAGTTTGGCAAAGTTTGGTTAAGTTTTGGTGCAAAAACAAACCAATTTGGGAACTTATAAACCAAAAAAATGGAAAAAAAAGAAAAACAGAATAGGTGCTAGAATTTCAGTAGTTGTGCAGTCTTTTAAGCTCAAAAATTAGGTTAGAATGATGTATTAAAAGTGTAGAAAAAACCCCTAATTCGTTTGGCAAAAATTGGATAAGTTTCGGGTACCTAACCATAGCTATTTGGGCTCGAAATTGGAACTAAGCTTAGGTTTGGTCTTTAATTGTTTCAAACCTTAAATTTTGGTATTATTGGATTGATAATGAACTTGAAATGTTCATAAATGTGTTGGTAGTATGTTTATTGATTACTTAGTGTGTTTGTGGAATGAGTTTGGAGGTTATGTGTTTATTGGATGCAAGTTCTTTACTTAATTGATAAATGTTTTTATTATGTTTTGATAATATGGAATTAACTGTGAACTTAAAGAAAAGAAATAAAATTGTTGGTTGATTATATTCCGGGGTTTGGACTACGGGAAAGTAAGAAGGGTCTAGAGATACCCTCGGGTGAAAGACCCAGAACCTGCGCAGGGTAGGGCAGCATACCCGTGAGTTAGTAGCTCACAAATGATGTTTAGTCAGGTACCCATATGTACCCATTCCCCATTGATGTTGATGATGTTGATGTTGATGACGATGATTGAGTGTAAAATTGTTGTGAAAAGGAAAAATTAATAAAGAATAATATGAAGTGTATATTTTTAAAACTAATGATATGTGATGTTTACCGAATGTGAATTATTGGATGATGTTTAAGGAGAAATTTTCATTTGGTGATAATATGTTGTGTATTACAAATTTTCCTATGTATTGCATTGTTATGCTTAATTGCTTTAAATGTGCATTACCACGCATGCATATATATGTATACATTACTGTGGAGTAGCGTGAGCACACGCCGTCCGTGCACACGTCCCTACAGGTGTCAATGCAGGACCCACTCAGGAAGGCCAAAGGTGACCTAAAGCAAAGATATGAAAATGGTGTAGCAGCCCTAGAACGCTTGGCTAGTTTTTTCTAATTTTATAATGTATATTGGTAAATTTGAAGTTGTAAAGAAATGTTATATATGTTAGTTTTTGGGACATGTAAAGACCATAAGGTCTAGTGATGTAAATTTAATTTAAATAATAGTGGTTAGCTTCTATGGTTATTTATATGATACGTTGTGGGTCTAACTGTGTGACCGTTGTGTTTGCTCTGATATTGTGGCCCGGTTATTCATGTTTTGTATGTTTCACACTCACTCCTCGGGTCCTCGGAATCAGGGCGTGACAGATTAGTTGACATGGGTTCGTCAACGGGTCACGTTTACACCGAGGTTAACAATCACAAGTTCGATTGTAGGTCGAGGAGTTAAATTCATATCATTCTGATCATTGTAGAACAATCCATTCCGCTTCACGTTCGTGTCAGTTGGTATCAAAGCTAGTTCTACAAAGGTCTAATTATCCTTATCTTTCGTTTATCCCAGAAGTTTGTTGTTACTATTTTTGGTTCCATTTATTCTTTTGGAATTCGGGTTCTTCTTGTTTTGTATCTGAGTTTTTTGTTCCGTTCTTCTTCTACAATTCGGGTCTTGCTGTTAGTTTTGCAACCGAGTTTGTCAAAAAAAGAAAAAAATAGAAAATAACTCGTTAGGTCAGAAATCAATCAAAAACAATCAGTTAGGTTGGAAAAAAAAAAATCGACAGCAAACTTCGAATGACCATAACTTTCTATTTGGGCGTTCGATTAAGGTGAATTTCTTCGTGGCATCAAGAATATTGATTAGTTGACATGGGTCGTCAACAGGTCACATTTACACCGGGGTTAACAGTCACAAGGTCGATTTTGGGTCGAGATGTTAAATTCAAATCATTCATACCATTGTAGAACGATTCATTCCGCTTCACGTTCGCGTCAGTCGGTATCAAAGCTGGTTCGACAAAGGTCTAATTATCCCTATCTTCCATTTGTCCCTCAATTTAGTTGTTACTATTTTTGGTTCTATTTATTCTTCTGCAATTTAGGTTCTTATTTTGTAGTCAAGTTCTAAGTTTAGTTCTTCTTCAGCAATTCCTGTCTTGCTGCTAGTTTTGTAACTTTTTTTGTAAAAAAAAAAAAAAAAAGAAAATAGAAGGCAACTCGTTTGGTCATAAATCAATAAAAAAAAAAAAATCAGTTGGATCGAAAAAAATAAAAAAAAAAAGGAAGAGAAAATCGGCAGCAAACTTTAAATGTTTTGCTCGGATGCCCAATTTTAAGTGAATTTGTTTGTGGCATCAAGAACATTGATTAGTTGACACGGGTTACTCAACGGGTCCCATTTACACCGAGGTTTATAATCAAAAGTTCGATTGTGGCTTGAGGTGTTGATTTCATATCATTCGGATCACTATCGAACGATCCATTCCGCTTCACGTTCGCGTCAGTTGGTATCAGAGCTGGTTCTACATAGGTCTAATTATCCCTATCTTCAGTTTGTCCCTCAAGTTTTTTTTACTAATTTTGGTTCTGTTTATTCTTTAGCAATTTGGGTTCTTTTTATTTTGTAATCGAGTTCTTCGTTCAGTTCTTCTTCTGCAATTCGGATCTTATTGCTAGTTTTGTAACCCAGTTTGTCAAAAATAGTGGGAAACAACTCGTTAGGTCTGAAATAAAAAAAAAATAAAATCAGTTAGATCAAAAAAAATAAAAATAAAAAATCAGAAGAAAACTTCGAACGGCCATAACTTTCTACTCGGGGTCCGATTTAGGTGAACTTGTTTGTGCTGTCAAAAACATTGATTAGTTGACACGAGTTCGTCAACAGGTCATGTTTACGCTGAGGTTACCAATCATAAGTTCGATTGTGGATTGAGGTGTTCAATTCATTTCGTTCAGATCATTGCAGAATAATCCATTCCGTTACACGTTCGCGTCTGTTGGTATCAGAGCTAGTTCTACAGAAGTCTAATTATCCCTATCTTCCATTTACCCCTTAAGTTGTTACTATTCTTGGTTCTATTTATTCTTTTGCAATTCAAGTTCTTCTTGTTTTGTAACCGAATTCTTCGTTTAGTTCTTCTTATACAATTCGGGTCTTGCTGCTAGCTTCGTAATCGAGTTTGTCAAAAAAAAATATATATATAAGACAAGTTGTTAGATCAGAAATCAATAAAAAAAAAATCAATTAGATCGAAAAAAAAAAAAATCAACAACAAACTTTGAACAGCCATAACTTTCTGCTCGGATGTTCGATATAGGTGAATTTGTTCGTGGCGTCAAGAACATTGATTAGTTGACATGGGTTTGTCAATGGGTCACGTTTACACCAAGGATAGCAATCACAAGTTCGATTGTGGGTCAAGGTGTTAAATTCATATCATTCAAATCGTTATAGAACAATCCATTCTACCTCACGTTCGCATCAGTTGGTATCAGAGCTAATTCGATAAAGGTCTAATTATCCCTATCTTCAGTTTATCCCTCAAGTTAGTTGTTAATAATTTTGGTTCTGTTTATTCTTCTGCAATTCGGGTTCTTCTTGTTTTGTAACCGAGTTCTTCATTTAGTTCTTTTTCTACAATTAGGATCTTGTTGCAAATTTTATAACTGAGCTTGTCCAAAAAAAAAAGAAAAATGAAAATAGAAGACAACTTGTTAGGGAAGAAATCAATAAAAAAAAATCAGTTAGATTGAAGAAAAAAACAAAGAAAAAAAGAAAAAATCGGCAGCAAAATTCGAACAACCATAACTTTCTACTCGGGTGTCCGATTTAGGTGAATTTGTTCGTGGGGTCAAGAACGTTGATTATATGACGCGGGTTCATCAACGGGTGACATTTACACTGACGTTGCCAATCACAAGTTCGATTGTGGGTCGAGTTGTTAAATTCATATCATTCAAATCACTGGAGAACGATCCATTCTGCTTCACGTTCGTGTCAGTTGGTATCAAAGCTGGTTCAACAATGATCTAATTGTCCTTATCTTCCGTTTATCACTCAAGTTAGTTGTTACTTTTTTTTGTTCTATTTATTCTTCTACAATTCGGGTCCTTCTTGTTTTGTTACTGAGTTCTTTGTTCAGTTTTTCTTCCGCAACTCGGGCCTTGCTGCCAGTTTTGTAGTTGAGTTTGTCAAAAAAAAAAAAAAAACAAAAGACGACACTTTAGGTCAAAAATCAATCAAAAAAAAAATTCAAATGGACCGAAAAAAAAAACAAAGAAAAAGAGAAAATCAGCAACAAACTTTGAAGGGCCATAACTTTCTGCTTGAGTGTCCGATTTAGGTGAATTTGTTTGTGGTGTCAATAACGTTGATTAGCTGACACAGGTTCATCAACGGGTCATGTTTACACTGAGGTTAGCAATCACAAGTTCGATTGTGGGTCGAGGTGTTAAATTCATATCATTTAGATCATTGTAGAATAATCCATTCCACTTTACATTCGCTTTAGTTGGTATCAAAGCTGGTTCTACAAAGGTCTAATTATCCCTATCCTCCGTTTATCCCTCAAGATAGTTGTTACAATTTTTGGTTCTGTTTATTCTTTTGCAATTCGTGTTCTTCTTGTTTTGTAATCGAGCAATTCGTTAAATTCTTCTTCTGTAACTCGGTGCTTGCTGCATGTTTTGTAATTGAGTTCATCATAAAAAAACAATAGAAAATGACTCGTTATGTCATAAGTCAATCCAAAAAAAAAAACAAATTAGCTAGATCGAAAAAAAGAAAGAAAGTAAAAACAAAGAGAAAATCGGCAACAAACTTCAAAGGGCCATAACTTTCTGCTCGAGTGTCTAATTTAGGTAAATTTGCTCGTGGTGTCATTAACGTTGATTATCCCTATCTTCTGTTTATCTCTCAAGTTAGTTGTTGCTAATTTTGGTTTTGTTTGTTCTTTTACAATTCGAGTTCTTCTTGTTCTGTAACCGAGTTCTTTGTTCAGTTCTTCTTCTGCAATCCGGGTCTTGCTGCTAGTTTTTTAACCGAGTTTGTCAAAAAAAAAAAAAATAGAAGACGACACATTAGGTTAGAAATCAGTTTGATAAAAAAAAAAATAAAATCGGCAGCAGACTTCAACGGCCATAACTTTCTGCTTAGGTGTCCGATTTAGGTGAATTTATTCGTGGCGTCAAGAATGTTGACTAGTTGAAACGGGTTCATTAATGCGTCACATTTACATCGAGGTTAATAATCATAAGTTCGATTGTGGGTCAAGGTGTTAAATTCATATCATTTAGATCATGGTAGAACAATCCATTCCGTTTCACATTCGCGTCAGTTAGTATCAGAGCTGGTTCTATAAAGATCTAATTATCCTTATCTTCCGTTTATCCCACAAGTTAGTTGTTACTATTTTTTGTTCTGTTTATTCTTCTGCAATTCGGGTTCTTCCTATTTTATAATGAAGTTCCTTGTTCAGTTCTTCTTCGGCAATTCGAGTCTTGCTGCCAGTTTTGTAGCTGATTTGGCAAAAAAATAAATAAAAAACGGTAAGTTAGGCAAGAAATCAATAAAAAAAATAGTTAGATTGAGAAAAAAAAAAAATAGAAAATCGGTAGCAAACTTTGAACAGTCATAACTTTCTACTCGGGTGACCGATTTAGGTGAATCTCTTTGTGGCATCAAAAACGTTGATTAGTTAACATGGGTTCGTTAATAGGTCACGTTTAGACCGTGGTTAACAATCACAAGTTCGATTGTGGGTCGAGGTGTTAAATTCATATCATTCAAATCATTGTAGAATTATCCATTCCATTTCACGTTCGTGTCATTAGTACTAGAGTTGGTTCAATAAAGGTCTAATTATCCCTATCTTCCATTTATCCCTCAAGTTAGTTGTCACTATTTTTGCTTCTATTTGTTCTTCTATAAGTCAAGTTCTTCTTGTTTTGTAACCAAGTTCTTCGTTCAGTCCTTCTTCTGCAATTCGGGTCTTGCTGGTAGTTTTGTAATTGAGTTTGTCAAAAAAACAAAAAAACAGAAGACGACTCGTTAGGTTAAACATCAATCAAAAAGAAAAAACCTGTTAGATCGACAAAAAGAAAAAATAAATAAATAAAAAATCGGCTGTAAACTTCAAACGGCCATAATTTTCAGCTTAGGGGTCCGATTTAGGTGAATTTGTTCATGACGTCAAAAACATTGATTAGTTGACACAGGTTGATCAACGGGTCACGTTTACACTGAGGATAACAATCACACGTTTGATTATTCAATTCCTCTTCTGCAATTCAGGTTTTGCTGCTTATTTGCAACCGAGTTCGTAAAAAAACAAAATAAAAGATGACTCATTAGATCAGAAATCAATAAAAAAATCATTTAGATCAAAAAAAAAATAAGAAAATCGGCAGTAGACTTCAAACAGCTATAAAGTTTTGCTCGGGTGTCCAATTAAGGTGAATTTGTTCGTGGCATCAAGAACGTTAATTAGTTGACACAGGTTCATCAACGGGTCATAATTACACCGAGGTTAACAATCACAAGTTCGATAATGGGTCGGGCTTTTAAATTCACATAATTCAGATAATTGCAGAATAATCAATTCCGCTTCACTTCGCGTTAGTTGGTATCAAAGTTGGTTCTACAAAGGTCTAATTATACTTATCTTCTGTTTATCCCTCAAGTTAGCTGTTACTATTTTCGGTTTTGTTTATTCTTCTGCAATTCGGGTTCTTCTTGTTTTGCAATTCAGCTCTTTATTCAGTCTTCTTCTACAATTCAGGTCTTGCTGCAAGTTTTGTAATCGAGTTAGTTTAAAAAAAAAATAGAAAATGATTGTTGTCTCATAAATCAATAAAAAAAAAATCAGTTAGATTGAAGAAAAAGGAAAGCAAAAAAATAAGAAAAAATAGCAAACTTCGAACAGCCATAGCTTTCTGCTCGCGTGTCCAATTTAGGTAAACTTGTTCGTGGTGTCATGAATGTTGAATAGTCGACACAGGTTCCTCAATGGGGCACGTTTACACTGAGGTTAACATTCACAAGTTTGATTGTGGGTCGACATATTAAATTCATATCATTCTGATAATTGTAGAACGATCTACTCCGCTTCACGTTCGCATCAGTTGGCATCAAAGTTGCTACTACAAGGGTCTAATTATCTATATCCTCCGTTCAACCCCCAAGTTAGTTGTTACTATTTTTGGTTCAATTTATTTTTCTGCAATTTGGGTTCTTCTTGTCCTATAACCGAGTTCTTGTTTCAATTATTCTTCTGCAATTCAGGCCTTGCTAATAGTCTTGTAACTGAGTTCGTCAAAAAAAAAAAAAAAAAAAACAGAAGACGACGCGTGAGATCAGAGATCAATGAAAAAAATCATTTAGATGAAAAAAAAAAAAGAGAAAATCAACAGTAAACTTCTAACGGCCATGATGTTCTGCTCGAGTGTCCGATTTAGGTGAATTTGTGCGTGGCATCAAGAATGTTGATTAGTGGACACGGGTTCATCAATGGGTCATGTTTGCATCAAGGTTAACAATCGCAAGTCTGATTGTGGGTCGAGGTTTTAAATTCATTTCGTTCAGATCATTGTAGAACAAACCATTCCGCTTCATATTCGCACCAGTTGGCATCATAGCTGGTTCTATAAGGGTCTGATTATTCGGATCTTCTATTTTTCACTCGAGTTAGTTGTTACTATTTTTGGTTCTGTTTATTTTTCTGCAATTTAGGTTCTTGTTGTTTTGAAACCGAGTTTTTTTGTTTAGTTCTTCTTCCACAATTCATGTCTTGCTGCTAGTTTTGTAACTGAGTTTGCCAAAAAAAATAAAAATGACTCATTAGGTCATAAATCAATAAAAAAAATCAGTTGATTGAAAAAAATTGAAAAAAAAAAAAAAAATCAGCTGCAAACTTTGAACGACCATAACTTTTTGCTCAGGTGTCCGATTTAGCTGAATTTGTTCATGGTGTCAAGAACAATGATTAGTTGACACGGGTTCGTCAATGGGTCACGTTTACACGGAGGTTAACAATCACAAGTTCGATTATGGGTCGAGGTGTTAATTTCATATCCTTCCGGTCATTGTAGAATGATCCATTCTACTTCATGTTCGCATCAGTTGGCATCAGAGCTGGTTCTACAAAGGTCTAATTGCCCCTATTTTTCGTTTATCCCTCAAGTTAGTTGTTAATATTTTTTGTTCTATTTATTCTTCTGCAATTTGGGTTCTTCTTGTTTTGTAACCGAGTTCTTTATTCAGTTCTTCTTCTATAATTTGGGTCTCACTGCTAGTTTTGTAACCGACTTCATCCAAAACAAAAAGAATAGAGGATGACTCATTAGGTCATAAATCAATCAAGAAAAATCAGTTTGATTGAAAAAAAAATTAAAAGGAGAAAATCGGTAGCGAAACTTCGAACGGCGATAACTTTCTGAACGGGTGTCCGATTTAGGTGAATTTGTTCGAGGCATCAAGAATGTTGAATAGTTGACACGGGTTTGTCAATGGGTCACGTTTTCACTGAGGTTAACAATCACAAGTTCGATTGTGGGTCAAGGTGTTAAATTCATATCATTCAGATCATTGTAGAACAATCTATTCCACTCCACGTTCGCATAAGTTGGTATCAGAGTTGGTTCAAAAATGGCCTAATTATCCTTATCTTCTGTTTATCACTCACGTTGGTTGTTACTATTTTTTGTTCTATTTATTCTTCTGCAATTCGGGTTTTTTTTGTCCTGTAACCAAGTTATTCGTTCAGTTCGTCTTTTGTGCTTCGAGTCTTGCTGCTAGTTTTGTAGCCAAGTTTGTCAAAAAAAAAAAAAATAGAAGACCACTCATTAGGTCATAAGTCAATAAAAAAAATTGGTTAGATTGAAAAAAATAAAGAAAATAGAAAATCATCAGTAAACTTCGAACGACCGTAACTTTCTGCTTGGGTGTCCGATTTACGTGAATTTTTTTGTAGCGTCAAGAATGTTGATTAGTTGATGCGGGTTCGTCAACGGGTCATGTTTACACCGAGATTAAAAATCACAAGTTCAATTGAGGGTCGAGGTTTTCAATTTATATCATTCAGATCATTGTAGAATGATCCATTCCGGTTCACGTTCGCGTCAGTTGGTATTATAGCTGGTCCTACAAAGGACTAATTATCCCTATCTTCCGTTTATCACTCAAGTTAGTTGTCATTATTTTTTGTTCTATTTGTTCTTCTGCCGTTCGATTTCTTCTTGTTTTGCAACCGAGTTCTTTGCTCGGTTTTTCTTCTATGATTCGGGTCTTGCTGCTAGTTTTGTAACCAGGTTTGTTAAAGAAAAAATTAAAGACGACTTGTTAGGTCAGAAATCAATAAAAAAAAATCATTTAGATCGAAAAAAAAACAAAAAAGAAAAGAGAAAATCGGCGTAAAACTTCGAATAGGCATTACTTTCTACTCAAGTGTCCAATTTGGGTGAATTTATTCGTGGTGTCAAGAATGATGATTAGTTGACACGGGTTCATCAACATTTCACGTTTTCATCGAGGTTAACAATCACAAGTTCGATTGTGGGTCGATGTGTTAAATTGATATCGTTCAGAATATTATAGAACGATTCATTCTGCTTCATGTTCACGTTAGTTGGCATCAGAGCTGGGTCTAGAAAGGTCTAATTATCCCTATCTTCCGTTTATCCCTCAAGTTAGTTGTTAATATTTTTGGTTCTATTTATTCTTCTGCAATTTGGGTTCTATTTGTTTTGTAACTGAGTTCTTTGTTCTGTTCTTCTTCTACAATTTAGGTCTTGCTGCTAGTTTTGTAACCGAATTCGTCAAAAAAAAAAAAAAAAGGGAAGATGACTCATTGGGTCAGAAATCAATCAAAACAAAATTTGTTAGATCGAAAAAAAAAAAAAGAAAATTGACAGCAAAAGTTCAAACGGCCATAACTTTTGGCTTGAGCGTCCGATTTAGGTGATTTTGCTCGAGGCGTCAAGAACGTTGGCTAGTTGACATGGGTTCGTCAACGGGTCACATTTGCACTGAGGTTAACAGTCACAAGTTTGATTGTGAGTCGAAGTGTTAAATCTATATCATTCAGATCATTGTAGAATGATCCATTCCACTTCACGTTCGCGTCAATTGGTATTGGAGCTGGTTCTACAAAAGCCTAATTATCCATATCTTCCGTTTATCCCACAAGTTAGTTGTTACAATTTTTTATTCTATTTTTTCTTCTGTAATTTCGGTTCTTCTTCCGGAATTCGGATCTTGCTGCAAGTTTTGTAACCGAGTTCGTCAAAAAAAAAAAAAAAAAAGAACAAAAGACAACTTATTAGGTCAGAAATCAATC
>JAVXUM010007393.1:0-10342 GCA_035590655.1 Pouteria glomerata | reverse complement strand
TAAGTGTAATACCCGGTATTTATTTTTGGTCATTAATATATTATTTTAGGCCACTAAAATATTTAGACTAAGGTTAAACCATTTTATTTTATTTTTCTTGGACTAAGTTGACTCAAAGTGGTATTGGATTGGACAACTGGACCAAGGTCCTAATCAGTCTGTTCTCTTCCTTTTCCTTATTTTCTTTCTTTTCATTTTTCTTTTTCTTCCCTTTCTTTTATTTTTTTTTTCATGTTTCGGCTCCCAGAAACGAGACAAAGAAAGAGGGAGAGAGAGAAGAGAGAGCAAAGAGAAAAAGTGGGTTCCAAATAAAAAAGATGGAGGATCCTTGATATTTTTGGCATCGTGATAATCGTAACAGTGTCTGTTTTTTGTGATTTCGCTCGAGGTGAAAGATATGGAAGAGAGAAATTTTGAATCTTTGAGATTTCTTCATATTTTCTCCAGATCTGAGATATGTGAGACTTAAATTTGTATTCTACGTGTTATTTGCATGATTTTGATATATTATATATTTGATTTAGATAAGTATTGAAGGATTTGGGTTGATGTATATACATATATATATATAGATGTGTACATATGTACACATTCATTGTCAGAAATTACATTTCTTTGAGTTATTTTTAAATCTAATGTTATAGAAATATGTTATCGAGATATTTAAATATTTATATGTGATTGATTTTTGAATTTAGGGCTTGGATGAATGATTTGAAGATGTTTTTGGAGTTGGGATTATGTTGGAATCAAACCCAAAAATCGAGTGCTGGAGTCTGGACGACAGATCTAGCATCAGGATGTCGATTCACAGTAAAGCTAGATGCTGACATTTGGTTCTAGCGTTCGGACGGCGTTGGGTAAAATGTCCAAAAATATTAAATTTTAATTTTAAAATTCCTGTTTTGTGCACAAACCCATTTGTAGTTGATTTTTAAATATTAAAAAAATCACTAATCATCATCATCAAGCGTAATGAGAATGCATGTTTATATTGAGACGATATTTGTTTATATGATTGAGCATATCATATGTATGGAGGCTAGGGTTACATCATCCTGTTTGATATTATGATTTTTGATTGACCAAGAGTACCATGTGTATATTATTTACGTGCCAAGCTACAGGTCATGTATATGGACTGGATCCTTGATTTTGAGGAAGAGAATAAAATAAGGTTTTGAAAATACCAAATGATCCTCGATCGATATTTATGACTAGAGTTTCGACGTTTGGAGTTAGAACGTTAATTATGATATATGATTATGATATTTTCTCTGGACTACAACCGAACATTACTTGAGTTAAGTAAATACCTGATTAGGAGTGTAATACAGCTCCTTAATAAAAAGAACAGGGAGTGTAGCATGATTTTCTTGAGTTGTATACCTGTGAGGTGTATGTTGAGATTATTGGTTTGTCGAGAGTGTTAAACGATGCAGTTGGTAACCCTCTGTGCTTTGCTAAATGTCACCCATCCCAGGATAAGATTAGAGATAGAGATTAGAGAATATACATTGGTATTGTGCTCCATCATTACCCATTACGTTTGCATAGATTATTATTATGTGTTGATATACTGAGATTTTTAATTATAATTACGTTTAATGTTTGATTTACTGATAATGAGTTGGGTTATGAACATTAGATAATAAATGAGGAGTTACAGTGACCTGATTTCTGAGATAGAATACGTAAGCAACTTAGGTTAGAGTAACCCAAGTCTAGTCTTGACTATGATAAGAATAATTGTGTTTATTTTTCTTAACTAAAGGTTAAACTGTTAATATTATAAATTGTGTTACTCAGAATGTGGGTTTACTACTTACATTTACAATGTCATTATTTTGAACGATATAAACATGATCATAATATATGTTCTAATCGTGCAGACATCAGATGCTATTACTAAAAAAAAGCGCCAAAGTGATTTATATTTTGGTAGATTTATGATAACGTACTCAAATATTATTTTATACAGAAATAAGGGACATTTGGCAATATTTGATTTGATGTTTTTGATGTGAAATTAACTTGAACTAGTTTTCAATTAGTTTTATATAATTTTTATATTCTCATGTCATCCATCCTGAATAATTAAGTTAAGAGCGTGACAATAAAGGATTTATTATTACATGTTTTATTATCTTTTTATTGGTGTAGGTTATGTATGTTTTTTAATTAGCTTTAATCATTGTAATAAGTGGAGGAGTTATAGTTTTAAATATAAAGATAGAGAACCTCTAAAATTCTAAGGGACAGTTAGACGAATAATCTTCACCCTCTCCAAGAGAGTTCTCTCTCCCAATTTTCTTTGCAAGTAGGTAGTTTAGTTTCATTTGTTTTATTTTTCTTTTTAGAATTTTAATAAGAATTTCATTTCAATCTTTATTTTTGTTTTTTTTTCTTTCATGGTAAGTTTTAATTTCAACATGAGTACTTAATCTTTTTATCCTTATTTTGATTAATGAAATATTATAGTTAAGTTTTGATTTTTAATTTTTCCAATCATGTGCTTGAGTTCAATATTCTTTTTAAATCAAATAGAAATTTTCCTCTATAATTTTGTAGAATCAAAATTATAGGTTGATAGTTATGACCATGCTTTCATTTGTTAGGTTCTTAAACCTTGCATATGAAATACTCGATTCGTTGGCATGACTTATTGAACTGAATGTTGAATAAATAAAAATTAGAGAGGAATATTATATCTTTCATATTGTAATCAAAAAAAATTTTCCAACCAATTTGCACCAAGCTAGTTATTGGTTGAGTTATAAAATTGAAAAAGTTAAATTGATGCTGAAACTATAATATAAATTGAGCCGAGATAAAGTGTATTTTGTTTTTAGTTTAAATTTAAAATTTTTTTATAAAAAAATCAATGAAAAATATTTTTTATTTTAATATTTTTTGTGGAGTGAAGACTATTTTCAAAATGATTTTTTTTTAAATTAATCACCAAAACTTACGCTCCTTGTAAGAGGACTTGAATTTAATCAAATTATCTTAATACAACTTATCCCTGCAATTGGAGTGAGCAAGCACGTTACATTAACTTCCATCGCGTTAAGTGTTTTTTTTTTTTTTTTGAAAGGTACCATCACGTTAAGTTGCCTTTAATAGTTTTTACAACATTACAATTCTAGGGTGGGAGTTTTTACGTTAATCTTTACTAGTTTTAGAAAATTTTAGCCTAATATTTACTAGTTTCAGGCGAGTACTAGTCCTTACAAGTTTCATGCAATTACTACAGTACTAATGTCACCTATTTGTGCTACCACAACTAGTCCTAAGCAACATTGCAATGCTTGTATAAGAGGCATGATATATGTTCTGGTATCTTTTGTTACATATCTTATAAGAATCTACCCATAGAAGCTAGTTGTTAGAAAAAGTGAACTTATTAAAGTATATAAACCAACACATCAAGATCTAATAGTACATATAAAAGTAACAACTTCCCCCGTTGCACCCATAACAAACGCACACTTACTAGAATATTATGTCATAATTATAATTAGCAAATTTTAGTAGTTGAGATAGAACAAGTAGTGGTGGGGACAATTTTTTTTTTTTTTTAAGAAAAAAACTACTCATGGTTACATGCAAACAAAGACAAATTAGGATAGTGAGATCAAAAGAAAATTGCAGTTAGTACAATGGTGAAAAATATATATAACTAATTTTTATTTTTTTTTTTAATGAGTGAAAGTATTGTCTCTATTTTGCTATGACTATATCCGTCATTGACAAATTCAATCATATCTATACGTAAATCACCATTTTTGTTATTTAATTTCAACTCTTGGTTATTAATTTTTTTCATCTAAGCATCTGCATTATTTCAGATGATGACTTAATAGTTAAAATTTGTTTGGTACAGTATCTAAAATTAAAACTTGAAAAATGCTAAATATATTTATTTTTAGTTTTTCCTT
The DNA here is from genome assembly GCA_035590655.1 of Pouteria glomerata. Classification (NCBI taxonomy): domain Eukaryota; kingdom Viridiplantae; phylum Streptophyta; class Magnoliopsida; order Ericales; family Sapotaceae; genus Pouteria; species Pouteria glomerata. The sequence goes on along the minus strand of JAVXUM010007393.1, from coordinate 6,401 downwards.
TAAAAATGCTAAATATATTTTACTTTTAGTTTCCTACACCACCCCCTTACAATAAATAATATTTTTCTTAAAGTGTGAAAAATAAAAAAATAGAATGTATTAGTATTTCTCTTACAACTTAATATACCTCATTGTAGAAAGTTATTAAAATGTTATTCATTTGACTACATATTCAAGAATATTGGTTATTGTTGTGATGGTAATCAAGTTTTTTCCATTGTTATAGTCTTTAAAATTGTTTATATTGTAATGTACTAGTCACTTTGGGACTCTTGTTAATATTTGTGGGAGCAATCATTCTCACTTACTTGAAAATTGCATTTAAACTATTTAGGGCTCGTTTGGAGTGTCGAAAAAAATTTAAAAAAAAAACTAAAAGTTAGTATTGATGTGATGTAAAAATGATATATGAAAAAACGTGATTGGAGAAATTTAAAAACTTTTAAAGTGTTTTTAAAATTTTTTTAAAAAAGTTGAGACTCCAAACAGGCCCTTATTCTAGTTTGGCTATATAAAAAATTTTCTAATACTTTATTTTTACTGTCCACTTGCAAGGGCTAATTTTTTAGCATAGCATACATGTATAGGGGTTATCAATTCACTGTCGAATTGAAATAATTCTGCATTTTACAAAATTATTCTCATAAATTTTATTGCATTATTATAATTATCCTTAGAAAACAAATTTATTTTAATTAATAATTTCCCTCTTTACCTTATCAATCGATTGCGAATAATCTTCTCCCCTCCAACTAAAAATACTAATCAGCCACTACAGGTCACTTGTTCATGAGTCTAAATTTCAACATTATGTTATTTATTCTAAGACATTTAAAATTTGACAAAAGCTTTCTTAAAGATTGAAAGAATTATCTTTTATAATATTTATATATAGGAGAAAAAATTATGTAAACTTTAAACTCTATTTGGTAGGTAGGATGAAGAAAAGGGAATAAAAGAAAATGAAAGGGGTAGAATTTTCCTTCATCTAAAGAATTTTTTTTTCCCAAAAAATTATTTGTTTAGAGGGAGTGAAATGAATAAAATTATAAATATTATAATTCAAATTTTGTGTTAAAAAAAAAAATCTATCCTAATTTCTTACACTTCTTGAATTCCTCTTTCTTCTTTCCCTTTGTTTTTTTTTTTTTTTTTTCTAATTTTTCTTCTTTTATCTTTTATTTTTTGGGAGGAAGAAAAACACACGAGCCTTACATATTTTTTGTTGCTTCATTTTTTTTTCCTCTCATTTTCTTTTATTTCATTTTTCCTTCAAACCAAACAACAGAAAATTATTTATTCTCTTCCCTTTTTCTTCAATCTTCCTTTTTTCCTTCCAGTTTTCTTTCAAACCAAACACAGACTTAAGCTCAACGATTAAGACTTTCAAACCGGGTTTGGGTTTGAATTACGAACAGTCTATCCCTAGAAAAAGAAAGAAGAGAAGGAAAAAAAAAAAAAAAACCCTTCTAATTCAACAATAAAAAAATGCCATTTACAAATTGGTAAAGGAGCTGCCATGACCGCGGGCTTCTTTAGTGACATTCTTCGGGCTTTTTCGGTGACACCCAAACAAGCCTGGAATCAGGTCGGAGAAATATCTGCACGACATCCCTGATTCACCCAGAGACAGAGATTCTGTAGTGGGCCCCACATTTCGCGTGGGTCCCTTGCCGTCACGTCCGCGTTGCATCACCGACGATATTCCCACAGTTAGTAGGGACAAAAATGTCATTATTCCATCTGAAAGCGACACGTGGAGAATTGTCATACCCGCAGGGCCGAAATAATTGTTTCATAAGCCGGTGTACGGCCCCAAACTTTGTCCCGTAGTTGTCAAGTTAGCGCCTGCGTTTCCTTTATATGTGGTGTAGTTAAAGTATGGTGGACATTCGCACATGCGGTTGATTGAGACAGAGCTCCTAAGGTTTGTTTATTTTTATTTAAAAGAAAAAAAACTTGCATATTTTTGTAACAAACTTCTACAGTTTTTGTTAATTCAATATTTTGGGGGTGTTTGGAAGATAAAAATTTGACAAAAAATACTACAAAAGTATAGATAATTTGACATAAAGATGATATGTATTAAAATATAATTGAAGGAAAGTACGAAAAGTAATTAAATTTAGTGAGATTTGGTGGTTTTTGGTCCCACAAAAAAGGGCCTTTGTTAGGAATTTAATTTATCCATCAAAAGACTTAAATCTATTTGAACCTATGAAATCAATTCTTTTATTCCATCTCATACTAAAGTAGCTCAATCCATCTCTCATACCAAATATGGGGCCCATCAAGATCGTAGCATATCACCATGCTTTTAAAACTGACGTCCACGGTGACTATTACTCTAGGTAACTTTCACTCTGGCAGTAAGTAATATAAACATTTATGATTCACACTCTACTCCAAGTAACTTTTTCCTAAGTAATCTTTATCGTAACTAGAATTCAGGACGTGGAGGTAGCTTTAATACCAAATATTGAGAAATTAATTAACACGCCAAAAGACTGTTCTGATGGAACGCGTGAAATCAATCCCTATATTCATCCCATATTGAAATAACTTAACCCATATCTCATACCAAATGTGGAACCCATTAAAACTAACATATTTTTGTCCTCTAATGTTTGCTTGTAGATGGATGGCTACCATGCTATTTGTTTGAAAAGTTGTTAAGAGATTATGTTATTTTATCATTTTTTTGGGGATAGGTTGTCATTGTGAGCAGGGGCAGATCAAAAATTTTGACTAAGAGAGCATCAAACACCTAAAAATGAGATAATAAGTTACGTTGAAATTGAGAGTAGAAGAGAAACAATGTCACTTTTAGGAAAAAAGAAAATCATCTTTAAACATTAAACTAGTGATTATGCTTTTCATAATTCATTAGTTTAATTGGCCTCTTTTAAAAGCATATGAAGATTATTAAAGATGTCTCTCGTTACAAAAAAATAATAATTATTAATTTTATTATTTATGAAATTTATTATTACGTTATATGTTATATTTATTGCTATTATACTTAAAAGTATTGATTAGTGTAGTAAAATATGCATTTTATTTCAAAAAAAAATTTGGATTTGACTCTTGTAAACTATTTTTATGTTAAAAAATTTTGAATTAATTTTATTTTTTTAATAAAACTAAAATAGCAATTGTATTTTAGTAAGTTTGTATCCAAAATTAAGTGGGTCACTTGCCTCCTTACCTTCATGTGGCTCCATCTATGACTGTGATTAGCTGTTTTACTGTTAATTAGATAAAAAAAAAAAAATGTAATTGATGGTTTCACATATATAATTAATTCTCACCTGATAAGTCATAAAACATAGTGATTGGTGACCCAGCATGTTTAGCTAAACGTCTCCCATCTTAAAATAAAGTTAGGAGTAAATAGAAATTAAATTTGCATATCGATCCATGACATTTGCATCCCTCGTTTACTCTTATACATTGTTAAAATGGATATATTATGTTGTGTATTGTTAAACATGTATATGTTATGTTGTGTATTGTTAAACATGTACACTTACTCACACTTGCATTATTCTATTTATTGAATTGTCGAGCTCACTCGATGGTCAAGTTAGTTAAGCCTTTTTTTCATTTTCAAGAGAAGAACAAGAATAAAAAATAAAGTTAACAAAAAAACTATATAAACAAGACAAAACAAGAGAAAAAAAATGTTATAAACTGAAAACCCTTGTATAAACTCTACTTTTTATTTACTCGCATCCTATTTTTCTAAAAAGACTAACTTGACCATCAGATAGGCACTCGACTACCACTCACCTAATTGACAACTTTTTAGGTGCTCAAATAAAAGATGTAAAGATCATTTTGCAATCCAATCTATATAATCATCACCAATCAGTTACATTCTTTATAATGTTAATCGAATAACTCATCTGAGTCACTCTTGAATTTTTTTACACTCCAATAATTATTTAAAAACTAATTTAAAAAATTAGTATTAATAAGCATAAAAAACTGTAGAAATAACTAATATCCTTTTATGGCTCATTCTTAAATGGTGTTAATGATGAAATGTCGATGGCTGTTCGACCCGATGAACCCGACCCGAGGATTCACCAAATTCCGTCGAAACTGGAAGTGATTTATCTGTTCGTCAGGGACGCCGGTGTGGCGCTTGCCAAAGGCACTCCAAAACTTAAGTCAGATACGATAATCTGGTAGTAAATTGGCAGAGTAACGGCCTGAGTTCAAAAATTGAGTACCTTTCATAGCTTCATGCCCCTCCCTTTATAATAGGAGGCAGGTATTGGGATAAGCATCATTTTTCGAGATATTCGCTAGATTTTCTGGTGGTTTCCATCTTTATACGAGATATGATATTATTGAATTGTAACCGTTTTGGGAGTGTGCCTTATAAGGATATACCTTCCTTCCATAAGTGAGGCGTGAATCTCGGGTCGAATATTTTCTTCGTGATCTTTGAATCTCCCTGAGCTCTGACCTTACATTAGTATGGGCTTGGGTTTTTACTAAGCTCGAGCTCGGACTCCCTCCGAACTCAGGTCCCTTGGACCCAGGCTGAGCTTTGAAACATCAAATCTATGAAACACCTAAATTTTAATATGAGCTGGAAGTATTCTAGTAATTTTAGCGAGGCTCGAGAAATATTCATCATCAAATGGTGCCCTCTCCATTTGCCTAGCACATAAGACCTTAAATATATACCACTTCTTGTTAGTTTCTTGCTAATCAAAAACTTGTATCATGCCCATTGATAAATTGTACATTACTTTGGATGAACTTAAAAAAAAAAAAAATGCTCTGATATTATCATTTTGTGATTACAAAAGTGAATAATAATGAAAAAGAATTGGAAGTTGGTTTTGGTTGGTTGGTAATGAAGTTAGCCTTTTCCATTACAGAGTTGTTGATATGTCCAATTTAATTAGGGGCCTCAATCACAAGCATAGCATTGATTGCATAAAAAGCAAAATAATTGAGTTACAACTCGCGTGGAAGTCCTCCATAATTTGAGCACATAAATGTATTTAGAAATTGGAAAACACACACACTAACATCCACACAGACATTATTCAATTTTGTATTGTAGGTGAAGGACATTTATAATTGCCCATGTGGTTAAGGTAATTGGTCTTATTTCTGCTTTCAGTATTTCTTATGAGGGTTCGATATTTCATTGTCACATTTGAATGAATTTGTTTAGGGAATAACTTTGAAAGCACCCTTACCTTAATTATTATAGCTACAGAATTGGTTGATTGTAATTTGATATTACTAAAGATTGATGTATGCAATTTCGCCGCAATCATTTTACACATACGAGTTTTAAGGGGGAGGGGTTTGGAAACATAATTTTTAGTAATTTTTGATATTTTTTTTTATTAAAAATCACTATTTATAATTTTTGGTATATTTAGTAAAACAAAAAAAAAATTAAGTAACTTTTTGTAACTTTTGGGTGTTTAGTAAAATTTTTGATAACTTTTTATAACTTTAGATAATTTTTAGTAACTTTTGGTAACAAATTACTATAGCAGAGTAGAAAAGTGAAAAAAATGACCATTTGCCAAACACTCAAGAATAAAAAATTAATAATTTTTTGCATTTTTTTGTATCTCCAAATGGCCCCTACGCTGCAAAAAAAAAAAAAAAAAAAAAAAAATTCACTCTCCGATTGGACATTACCAAAGAATAAAGTGGTGTTTTTTTTGTTTTTAAAGACTAAAATAAAATAATTTAATTTTCAATAAAATACAACAAAACCTATTAAAAGACATCATAGCTTTCAAACCTAATAAAATTTTTAATTAATTATTGAAGGTCTCACTTGAACCGAACACACGGCCAGCGTCCACTTCACTAATGTTTTAGCACGCCTGCAATGATAAATATGAGGAGAATGGAGCTGCCTTATTCTCTACTCATCTGCTCACGATTTAGCCTTGTTCCTTATCATCGGATGTGATTTGATCACTCAGGGTGACGATTATAGGTCTATACCTAAGTGTATGAAAATGATCTATATAAACCATAAAACGTAAGTTAAAAAAAGCTAGACACTATTTTTTATACTCGAACCTCAACCCTTTGTTTGCTCTCATTCTCATAGACCAATTTAACCATTAAAAGGGTAATTGGTCATACCCCACCCGAGTGACAGTATTTTCAGGTGATTGGATGAAGGAAGCAGAGTGTACCTGCGTTTTAGAGGGACAATCTTACATCATTCATTCATATTCTTTCCAAATTGTAGATTAAACGATTCACCTTTAAGTAGTTCGTATTTTTTGACACTCTAAGGCTATGTTTGGTACGTAAGAATGGAAGAGAATGGAATGAAATAAAAAGTGGGAATGGAAAAATGGTAGGAATGGAATGGAATGCTCATTCCATTCCTTTGTTTG
>JAVXUM010007363.1:0-10343 GCA_035590655.1 Pouteria glomerata | reverse complement strand
TATTTATTAATTTATTTTATTTTATTTTTTGAGCAAAAAATTAGATTAATTATTTTTATTTATAAGTTTTTTTTTTTTTTTAAATTCTAGAACTAATTTGTTTTGTCCAACAGATGCACAAAACGGCGGCATTTTGGGAGGGTGTAACGTTGGGTGTAAAGCGGATGGTGTAAGTGTAGCGTTTTCCAAATAAATATAATCAATTGTGTAATTTTAATTAATTAAAAGTACTCCAGGGATTATTTTAGTGTAAATAAATTCACCGTTTTTTTTTGTTGGGAAAAGTTGAGTCCTATTAACGAGGAAGCGTATAATTCTTCGCCAATACTCCATTATTACCGAGAAAATTAAACTTTCTCAACTATAAAAAAAAAAAATTACTTGAATATTAGTGCGAAAAAAAGTATTTTATTACTTATACTTAACTATTAGCGAGAAGATTAAATTTTTTCACCTGTAGTAAAAAACAATTACCTGTCTATTAGCGAGAAAACGGATACTTTCTTACCTATATCCCTCTATAATGAGGAAATTCGGAAATTCTTGCAAAATACAACTATTAGCGACCTTATAGTGAGGAAATTCGAAAATCCTCGCAAAATATAACTAGTAGCAAGAAAATTTTTTCATGTAAGGAAATATTTTTTTCCTCACCTAAATCTATTATTAACGAGGAAATAAGTTTCATCGCAAAAATTTTCCTCACCTATACTCCATTTTTTTTATAGTGGAAATTTCTGAGACAACAAATGTGAAACATCAACAAAACTCTAAAATGTTATATAACAAAAGAAAATCAAGTTTTCTTCGTCGTCAAATGGCAATGGAAGGAGAACAAGTGGACGCATCAGATGAACTCTCAAGCCTTCTCAATCTTAGTCATTCATTCCAAGAAAAAGCAGAGACCCAGATTGCCTTGAGTCAATTAGCATTTGATATGAATCAATAAAAGGCAGGTGAAGTGGCTAAAAAGACAGAGGCTTACCAAGGAAGTCATTCAAATGGCACCTTCTCGAAAGGGCACCATGGTAATTGAAGGAGTCAGGGCCTCAAATGGGTTGGGTTAGCAACTTATGAATTAAAAGCTAGTAGAGTGCTTGGGTACCATCGAAGTCCGGCCTATTCTCTGTTAAATGCCTTCATCATTTGACCCAACATGGATAATTGTGGAGGATGGCATATTACAGTAAACCCAATTTAATGAGTGTGTTTGGACTGATAAATAAATAAGATAAAATGAAATAAAGTGAAATAAGTTGTGAATTAGTAATTCGTGTAGTGAGATAAAAAATAAATAACTTTTGAGATTTTTAGAAATTATTTTTGTTTGTTAACACACCAAACGGTGCCAATATTAGGTTCATTATAATTCAGCTTAGTAGTATGAATGTAAGCAATAGCCTGAATAAGGTTTTCTTTTTATGGAAACTTTTATGTAATGAGCGTTATGCTTGTAAGGAGGTCACAACACTCGAAGCTACTTCATTAATGCAAATTCTCATCAATTTCCTTTTCATTTCATTTGTTCTTTCTTGATTTATCATTCCCAAAATAGGTAAACCAAATAACTCTAAAAAGGGCTCCCATCAATTTGCATCAAAGCCAGAATCACTGATCCAACCTAGGCTGCAACACAACAAGAAATGCTAAATCAATTAATGAGGATGCAAAAGTTATTTGAGGATAAATTTGAAGCACAAGACAAAAAGATCCATCTTCATTAACTATTACAAAAAGCTCCTTGGAACTCGCTTTAATCACCTCAAGAAGCCCTACCATATGTCAAGCAACTCATGAATGATAGACTTCCTTGGGACATCATTGATTCCCTTAATCTTGAAGTCTTTCTACATGATCATAAAGCTCCAGGGCTAGATGAATTCACTTTTCAATTTTTCAAGGCTTCATGGAAAGTGGTTGGTAAGGACATTATTGCAACCATCAAATCTTTCTTCTTCTTTAGCAAGCTACCAAAGGCCATTAATTTTACCATCATTGTACTAGTCCCAAAAGTTCCAAACCCCAGCATAGTCACGGACTTTAGACCCATTTCTTACTACACAACCATCTATAAATACATCTCCAAGATTATTGCTAACAGACTAAAGAGCCTCATGCCTTATATTATTAGCCCCACTCAGGCTGCATTTGTAAAAGGAAGGTTCATCTCAGATCAAATCCTCCTTGTGCAAGAGCTGATAAGGAATTATCACAAATCCAACTTTACTCCTAGAAGTGCTTTGAAAATTGATCTTATGAAGGCATTTGATTCTGTGTCCTAGGAGTTATTACTTGACATTCTCCAAGCTCTTAACCTACCAGCAAAGTTCAGAGATTGGATCAAAGCCGCCATTACTACTCCAGACTTCTCTATTTCTATGAACGGAGCTCTTGAAAGCTATTTTTTTGGTGCTAGGGGGTTAAGACAAGGTGATCCTCTCTCGCTTATCGTTTTTTGCTTATAATGGAATTATTCACAAGATTATTCAATAACCTTGCCAAAGAGGAAAACTTCACTTTTCATCCCAAATGCCATGAACCCCCTATCACTCATATATGCTTTGTAGATGATTTTTGCGTTGTAGATGATCTTTTTATTCTTTGTGCCCCTAATGTATCCACTTTTCAAACAATAAAAAAGGCGCTGCAGCAATTCCGCAAATACTCTGGGCTCCAACCTAACGGATTTAAAAAGCAAAGTTTACATGGCAGGTGTTAATCAAAATGAAAAGCTATCCCTCTGCTCACTTCTTGGCTTTTAAATAGGTGATCTTCTAGTTAGATACTTAGGGATTCCTCTTATTACCACAAAGCTTAAAGTTGAAGGTTGCAAGGGCCTTATGGAAAAAGATTACAAAGAAAGTCCAAAGTTAGGCTTCCAAATCTCTTTCTTATGCAGGCAGATTGACCCTTATTAATTCAGTCCTCTTCAGCATACAAGTTTTTTGGAGCATGCACTTCATACTTCCAAAAAATGTCATCACCATTATTGAGCAAACTATGAGGAGATTTCTATGGTTTGGAGTAGAGAACAGAAAAGGTGGCTGTAAAGTAGCATGGGAAGAAGTATGTCTACCAAATGTTGAGGGTGGCCTTGGTATCCGCAAGCTCCATGAATGAAATAAGGTAGCTATGATGAGGCACATATGGAATTTATGCTTAAGAAACTCTTCCCTTGGGGAGCAATTGTGCCACTCCAATTTTCTAAAACACAAGTGCTTTTGGGAGATCAAAATCCCTTCTGATTGTTCATGGACATGGCATTTAGAGATGAGGCCATTCGTATCTCTAAATACAAAGTGGGCAATAGTGACTCTATCTCTCTATGGTTCTCTAATTGGTATCCTAAAGGGCCATTAATTCCAAGATACACCCCAAGGATTGCATATGATGTTGGTATATCTAAAGGGGCAAAGGTTTCAAGTGTGATTGATCAAAGTTAATGAAAATGGCTGTATCCCACCACTTGGGAGCTCAAGGAGGTCATACTAGAGTTTACACCTGACTATTCTCCTCAGTCGCACTCACAAAACAAATTCATTTGGCTTGTTTCAAAAAAATGGGGAATATAATACTGCTGCCACCTTGAATGCTATTAGAAGAAGATTTCCAAAAGTGATATGGCATAAGCTTCTAAGTTTCCTCACCATATCCCTAGGCACAACTTCAACTTATGGCTGGCCATTAAGGAACGACTCTCGACTAAAGACAAACTACTTACATAAGGCATGAATGTTGATCCTACTTGTGTTTTATGTGGAATGGGTACTGAAAATTTGGAGCATCTTTTTTTCTCTTGCCCGTTCTCTGCTGAGCTGTGGGTAAATGTGTTGCAAAAAATATTCAATTGTCAACTCTACCCAATCATGGCATGAAGAAATCATTTGGGCAGTTAGTAAGTTCAGTGGGAAAGACTTCCACAAAATCATGAATTGAATTGCATGGGCAGCTTTAATCTATCATCTATGGCAAGAGCGCAATGCAAGAACCTTCAAAGGGCTCTTGTCCACTACTGCAAACATTGTCATTAGCATCAAGCATGTAGTTAGGCTAAAAGCTTCTTAATTTCCTATCATTCAATGTACAAACTAAATTGTTACTTTTTGCAACCTATGGGGAATCCCGATTTGTAATTAAAATGTATACAGGGGTATGCCCCTAAGATGTTGTAAATATTTTCCTATTTAATCCAAATTATATATACTTACCAAAAAAAAATTGTTTAAATTGACAACTCGCCTGTAAGCCCTATCTAGCACTAATGGGGCTCCAAGAATTGGACAAGATGTGGGAAATTCACAAAATTCCCAATTTCCTAAACCATCTAGAAGCAATTAAGGATTTCAAGGCATCCATGCTAGATCCATCAAATTAGAATTCCCATCCTTTAAAGGAGAGAATCTAGTTAAAAGGATTTATAAAGCCAATCAATTTTTTACCCACTGTGAGGTTCCAAAATGTTAGAAATTGGTGATTGTTTCTATACATATGGGAGGTAAGGCCTTAATTTGGTTTCAAAATTTGACTAAGTCTCGGCAAATATTAGAGTGGAAGGATTTTTCTAAGGTATTACATGTAAGATTTGGAGAGAGCCCCTATGAAGATCTAATGGATTTACTTATAAGACTTAAACAGACAGGTACAGTAGAAGATTATAAGTCCAGATTCGAAGCTATTACTAATTGAATTTCGAGATTAAGGGAGGACCATAAGCTCAGTTTCTTTCTTACTGGCCTTAACAAAAAGATAAGGTATGTTGTTAGGATGTTTAAACCGGAAGAGCTTACTACTACTTTTAGACAGACTTGGTTATAGGAGGAGAATGTATCAATGGCAAAGAAGTCATCCCCTAAACCTAGTACTATTAGTAATACCATTATCCACAGCAAAGGTCCAGTAACTAGTGGCCAAGTTAAGGGTATTCCATGGAAGGGACTTCTATCTACATCTACCAAGTCAAGGACAAAGGTAAAGTCTATCATACAGCAGGTGGGAAAATTCTAAGGTGGGAAGTACTCGTAATTTCCTTAATCTTGATTAAGTAGTCAAACTATGTCATCTTAAAAAGTTAAAAGGACCCTTCTTAGCTATAAGGGTGGCTAACAGGGAAAAAGTAGATAGTGTGGGGTTTAGTAAAAGAGTGCAAGTCACTATAAAAGGCCATAATTGTAATTTGGATTTTGTTTTAATACCTTTGTTGGGATGTGATATGGTGATAAGGGTGAAGAAATTCAGAACGTTAGGGGTTGTTTGTTTTAATTTTGAAGAGCTGAGTATGAAATTACAATTAGAAACAATTCCTATTTGTTTAAGAGGAATTAGAAGGAAGTCTCCTGACATAGAGAGGTTAATCTCATTCAATTAGGAAATAAATTCCTAAATGAATATATCCCACAAATAGTGGAGTTGAATGAACTTGTAGCTAAAACTAAGGGAAGATGTGTAGAGATCAGTGAGCTGCTAACAAAATATGCTAATGTGTTCACATAAACTAAGGGTTTAAGAGGGTATGAGCACAAAATAGTCTTACAGCAAGAAACCAATCCAATTTCAATGAGGCCTTATAGATACCCTCATTATCAGAAGGAAGAGATTGAAAAGATTGTTAAAGAATTACTGCAATCAAGCCTAATACAACCAAGTCAATCACTGTTTTTTTCACCAGTGATTTTGGTTAAGAAAACCCATAGCACTTAGAGGATGTGCGCAGATTACAAGGCTCTAAACCAGGTCACCATTAAGGATAAATATCCAATTCTAGTTATGGATGAAATGTTGGATAAAATACATGGAGCAACTATTTTTTCTAAATTGGACCACAGATCAGGGTATCATCAGATAAGAATGGTTAAAGGTGACAGGGAAAATGGTTACAAGTGACAGGGAAATACAAATCTCATGACTCATGCTGGGCACTATGAATTTCTAGTCATGCCTTTTGGCTTAACTAATGCCCTTGCAACTTTCCAAAGCCTTATAAATAAGGTATTTAGACCCTTATTAAGGAAGTTTATGTTAGTATTTTTTGATGACATTCTAATATATAGCTAGACTATGGAGGAACATATGAAACATTTGGACATTGTATTAGGGGTGTTAAGAGAGCACAAGCTATATGCCAAGGAGACTAAGTGCATGTTTGTTTATTTGGAAGTTGATTATTTGGGACATCTCATCTCTAAGGAGGGAGTAAAAACAGATCCAAAAAAGATTATGGCTATAGTGAATTGGTCAACTCCAGCCTCCATCAATGCTTTAAGGGGATTTTTGGGATTAACAGAGTATTATAGAATGTTTATTAGAGGTTATAGAGGAGCTGCTAAATCTCTGATTAATTTTAGTAAAGAAAAAGACATTAATTAGGATGAGAGAGCAAAAAAGGCATTTTAGGAGTTAAAGAGAGTAGTGATTATTCCTCCAGTCTTAGCCTTGCTTACTTTCTCTAAGACTTTTATTATTGTATATGGTGCATCAAGGGAAGGTATTGGAGCAGTTTTAATGAAAAATAGAAAGTGTATTACTTTTTATAGTCAAGCTTTAAAGGGGAAAACTTTGCACCTATCAACCTATGAGAAAGCTTTGTTTGCCTTGGTTCAAGCAGTAAAGAAGTGAATACCTTATTTTGAAGGGTAGACCTTTATTGTAAAAATAGATCACCATAGTTTAAAGTTTCTATTAGAGGAAAAGATAAAAACTTCATCTCAACAGAAGTGGGTGACTAAATTATTGATGTATACCTTTAATATTAAGTATAAACAAGGTAATGACAATAGGGTGGCAGATGCACTATCAAGAGTTAATAAGGCAGAAGATAGAAGTTCCAACCATCAAACTTGTTTAGCTCTTACTCTCAACCGACCCTACCTAACTATCTTGGATGAAGTGAAACAAGCCAAACTGTGATGATTCTTGGTGCTAAACCATTACACATGAGCTACAATAGGACATTATTGGAATGTATAAATTCTCTTTTAAGAATGAGTTATTATTCTATAAAGAGAGGCTCTATATTCCTAATGTAGAAAGTATTAGATAAAAGGTACTACAATATTTACACAGTGATCATGTCTTTTTTTTTTTTTTTTGGTAATTGTAAATAATTTGGATTAATGGGAGAAAATTTTATGTACAATATCTTAGGAGCATACTCCCACAATACATGATTAGCCCATTACAAAAGGTAATTGCCAATGATTACTAAAACTCGTTATCTATGCTTGAACCTCGATAAGCAAGGGAAGAAGTACTTCTAATTTTTACATTATAGATAATTCGACCGACAACATTACTTACAGTAGAGGAGAGGCCTTTGAATACTCTGGAATTTCTTTCCCTCCAAATGTGGTACACCGTGGCTACCCATGCAAGCTTACTGACTCTTTTACTTTTGCATCTACCACTGAGTTTGTCGGTGGCCCATGCTATCTCTTTCTTCCAAGGTTGGATTGGTTTGACTATGTTGCATTTTAGCAGTATGGTCTTCCTTACTTCACTAGAGAAAGGGCATAGGAAAAATAAATGATCCAAATCTTCATTGTCCTACCTGCAAAAGTTATAAAGAGGGTTGACATTGAGCCCCCATTTAGATAGCTTGTCTTTGGTACTACTAAGCCTTTCCTTAATTGCAAGCCATAAGATGAAACTGTGTCGAGGGATATGATTGGGAAACCATAGTAAACTATGCCAAGTTACCTTAGGAGCATTATTCCGTATGGCTTCTAGTGTGGTAGAAACCGTATAACCCTTGGACTTGGAGACTGCCCATATGAAGGAGTCCTTAGGCTGGGCTGATAATTAATTAGGCTGTCAAGCACTATCTTCCTCAGCTTCCATGAGTTTGGATAAGGCCACTTCTACTGCATCTCATTGATAACCCTTGAGACCTTGGCATTCTTTGGTAATCCTACATTATATGCTACCCCTTATCCATACTTGGGAATTAAGGGGCCTTGAGGGTGCCAATGTGAGTACCAAAGAGAAATTATGTTGCCATTCCCCACTATGTACTTAGAAAGCTGGGTTCCCTTATTGCGGAGCCCAAGTATTTTCCTCTAATTCTAAGAGCAATTTGAAGGAGGTTTTATTTCCCAGAAGCATCTGCCTTTTAGAATGTTGGACTTGCACTAGGAGGCCCAAAGAGATTGGCTATTAGAGCATAAAGTCCAGATATGTCTAAGCATGGAGGCTCTATTTTAGTCATGAATTCATTTTTTGGTAGACAGACTTTCTCATAAGCAACCTTGTTACCCTATTTATTTATTTCTGCGCCTGACCATAGAAATCTACGCAAAATTTGCTCTATAGATTTGCAAACTTTTTTCAGGAGAATGAAGTAGATGCTCTAGTATATTTGTATGCCAGAAAGAATAGACTTGATTAGTACCAGTCTCCTAGCATATGATAGACACTAAGATGACCAGCTTTTCTCCTTTTTAGTAATTTTCTCAATGACCTCTTTGCAGTCTTCAAATTTTAGCTTGGTAGAAATGAGAAGAACTCTTAAGTACTTGATGGGGAGGTCACCAATCTAGAACCCAAGTATGGCACATAGTCTTTGTTTCTCGTCATGATGAATACCCGAGACCTTGCAAAAGACACTTAAAGAATTTTACTCGCCTAAAATGAGAGCTGACATTAAATAGTGGGTTAAGGAGTGTGAAGTTTGTCAGAGATGCAAGAATGAGAATATAGCTTACACCTTTTTCCAACACAAGTGAGAAATTGGTCTGAAGTGTCCATGAATTTTGTTGAAGGGTTACCTAAGTCTAAATGAGCCATAACCATTTGGGTGGATCATTGATAAACTTTCAAAATATGCTCATTTTCTACCCTTCTCACACCCCTACGCAACTGCTAACCTAGCCTAGATTTTCATGACAAATATCTTTAAGCTACGTGGATTGTCCCTAACTATAATCTCTAACAGATATTATTCATTCACAAGCTCTTTCTAGAAGGAGTTTTTTTCATTAATGGGGACATAATTACATTTTAGTTCTAGTTACCATCCATAGACTGATGGCCAAACTAAGGTAACTAATAGATATGTTGAAACTTATCTAAGATGCTTTACATCAGAAAGACCAAAGTTGTGTGCTGGTTGGTTATTTATGATCCTTAAATCTATACCCATAGTTTATTCAACAAATTTTTTATTGAATAATAAGCTTTATTTTTAAATTATTTACAAATATAGAAATATTAAGAATAATCAAAGTTTTGATAAATAGTGATTTAGGGTTAAATATGTAATTTCAGAAACCTGACATTTAGTACCAGCCTGGCTTAATTACGAGCATGTAATGGAAGGCTAATTAAGTGGATATTATTATTCTAAGACCAAATTTATTTTATTAAAAAGTGTTTTAATTAAA
This sequence comes from Pouteria glomerata, assembly GCA_035590655.1. NCBI lineage: Eukaryota > Viridiplantae > Streptophyta > Magnoliopsida > Ericales > Sapotaceae > Pouteria > Pouteria glomerata. The sequence continues at coordinate 969 of JAVXUM010007363.1, read as the reverse complement.
TAAATTTTAACATAGACAACTAGAATGTAGCTCATGACTTTTAGTGGAATAGCCCGAGGTTAACTTAAAAACTAATGGGATGCCATGAGATGATATGGCCTAAATTTTTTAACTTGAAGCTAAGAGTCTATAGACCTTTAGTCCCCAAGCTAGCTCAATTTAATTTTGATGGGCCTAGGTCTAGTTGGCTTAACAATTATGTTTTTGTTTGAAAAGGAGTTAATAATGTTATACGCAGATATAACTTATATCTATATAGCTGAGTAGTTGAGAAATATTCTCTAGATAGTTGAGATATTTTCTTTGATACCTTCTCAGTTATTGAGATATTATTTTCATATAAGTGAACATGTATCAGGATATGAGAGAATGGATGAGAGATTCTCTATATGTGAACATGTATCAGGATATGAGAGAATAGATGAGAGATTCTCTTAGTGGTTGAAAGATTTTCTCTGATACAGTGAGATAGTATCTCAGATACTCAGACACTGTACCTCTAATGGAGAGAGGTTAGCCACAAAGACTGGTACATGACTACACATATACCATCATGTGATACCCCTGTCTTTAGCATAAATGGGAATCATAGATTCTTTTCTTGTGGAAATGAGATTAGAGCTTGTTATGGTTGAAGTTTATGTTCTTCAAAACTTTCTAAGTGTTGGAAACTAGAGTAGATGGTCTTGTTTGTGCATTTTGTAGTAGAGTGTGCATGAGAGGCTCAAGTGATGGCCGGCTATATGCATGAGAGAAGACTTGTTTCACTTAATTTAATTGAAGAAGAATAGGAATGGAAGAGAGAAATCCGGCCATGCAAGGTATTGGCACCAACTTTGACCAAGAAAATTTAATTTGGACTAAGTGTGGTGGTTGTTGACCCTTTGACCTCTGACTACACTTGAAAAGTGTAGATACAAACTCCTTAATTTTAACTTATTCATGCATTGGAATAAATATAATTCAAGT
>JAVXUM010007344.1:0-10345 GCA_035590655.1 Pouteria glomerata | reverse complement strand
TTCAACTCCGAAAGACCAATACACTTCCATTTCATTGATAGACTTCCAATTACATCAAGAGTGAGGGGTATTACATATTCCATTGGGAAACAGAGGTACGTTAATTCCAAAGCAAATTACCCCGCGCTTTAATGCAAATGTGACTACAACGGTGATTGTGAATAGATTCAATATATATTTATATATTTATAGCTGAGGATATCGTACAATATTTTTAAAAAAAAAATAAGAATTTGAATATAAAAAAAATTTGTAAAGAATATAATTTGATACATTTTTATTGCTTTTATGTATACATACTATTTAGCACTGCAAAATAGAGTTAATTAACTTTACACTAAAATGCAATATGTGTTATATTAGTTTTTGGTTGGGTATTTAATAAAAATTTGTAAAAGTTTAAGAAAGTTAGAGAAATTGAATTAGTACAAGTTAAAAAAATTAAAAATAGTTGGTAAAATTAGTTGGATAAAGTTCAGAAAAATTGGTAAAAGTTGAAAATGTATTTGGTAGAGAAAATTGAAAAAAATTAATAGAAGTTAATATTTTTTGGTAAAGATTGGTGAGCTAAATACCCTCATAATATTTATTAAAAAAAAAACTAATTCAATACATATTGAATATGAAACATAACCAGAAAAAAAAAATAGATAAAAAATTTTATGACTCGAAATGTTTCACATACTCAAGCTTCTAACACCAACTTTTTTTTTTTTTTTTTTAAACTAATCCAACCCAATCAAACTAATTAAATCAGAAACTTGGTCAGCACGCAGTGTTTAAGTATTACACAAACACCCTAACATCATCTCAATGTAAGATGTTTACTCACTGTAATTTCTTGAACCGAGACTTAGATTGACGGAACGTCTCATAGAGAAGGTGAAACATTAGAGACACACAAACTTAACCTAGCAAAATTAGTGCATCCCAAAAGGATACACGGATTATGGATGCATGTTAACATCTAAGGGGGTGTTTGAGATGCAGAAAAATGTAAAAAAATTTTGAAAATTTTTAAAATTCTCTACTACTTTTTATACATTCACATCTATTACAATTTTAAAAAAAATTACATAACTTGAGTTCGATTAATAGAATACCTGTAATTTTTTTTTAATGTGACCACCGTCATACAAACTATCAAACAAGACCCATTGTCAATATTTTTTGAAAAGATTTAAAAATCGTTCCGACGGATTTCTCTACAAAAGTTAATATTTTTCACTATTCATTTCTGAAAAATGTAGTTTGCCACCAAACACCTAAATATTACTCAAATCATATTGTTCATTAATTTTTTGTTATTTTTCATCACACCAAGTACCCCCAAAGTCGGGGTGGGAGATAAAGGGAAAGTCCCCAAATTAACCCTGATAGAAGAGTCCATTATTGTGTTTCGGGACTAAGGGGCAGGCGAGGGAAAAGTAGTAGTACTCAATTTTTCAGCAGACCAGTTTTCATAATTTGTCATCCACTATGATTTGTTTGGCCTTCAGAAACCACAAGAATAGAGTCGTTACATATGCTCGATTAATGCTTTTACAATGAACGGCACTCTAGTTTGATTTGTAATACGATGGAATTGGTGTGTAATCATTAATTGTTCCATCTCTTGGTTGAAGTCAAATGTTAATTTGTAGTCAACGTTATTTTTTCATTATTTCAAGGATTGATTGGTTGTGCAGGTTTCAACTTTGGAAAAATTTATGGTTTCAGAAGCACTTCACTTCTCTTTCAACTATTCATGAAAATTAAGTACATAGACAACATTTCCAGTCTAAAGAAGTGGATATACATGTGCATATGATCACCAATTGAAAGTTGGAGACAATTATAGAGCCAACCAGCTTAATGGGATGGCACAGATTGAGTTAGCTGGGCAAGCTAGCTATAATTATCTGTACTGGTAGACGTAAAAATTACGAGTGAGTGCGAGTAAAAACAAAAGTTTTTATATTATGGATGCGTTTGAAAAAAATTCACTTCAATTATTTAATTTTTTTTTTTTTTATCGACAAAAATTAGTACTTTAGAATAACATTCTTTTTTTTAGTATGAATTTTTTAGGTGAGCGTATATTGTCTTTACTATGAATTATTTTCCTTGGTTAACAATAATTGTAGTTTTGTCAATATTTATGAACTTTTTAGTTTTATTTCCTCTCAATGTGTACAGTGTTGTTTTGGCGCGATGAAAATTATTAATTTGAGCTTGATTATTCCTAAATTTAATTATTTTATCAATTCTTATTTTTATTTATTTTTGTCTTAACAACTCGTGAATTCTTATAACTAACAACCTGTGAATTTGGTTGATATAAAAACTTCTATGATAGTACACTCAATTATTTAGATTCGATGGTTGGATTTATAATTTATTATTCATAAATGTTGATAAGATTCTTTCATTAAGGAGCATTTTAGGATCGCATAGCTTGAAGGGCTAGGCTTAAACGATGAAAGACTTAAATTGAATACTTCGACACGCAAGGATAGTAATAATAATAATAATAATAATAATAATAATATTATTATTATTATTATTATTATTATGTTTTTAAACTTTTGAAGCCTAATACATCATTTATCAATATAAATAGTTACAAATGAAAAATAAAAAAAATTTAAAACTTTAGGAGGGACGTGGCATCGACCATCTCTGCTTTGGTCTGCCTATTTGGGGTACCGTTAGATTGGGTTTGACTTAGTAATATACACATATATAATATATAATTTTAATTTAATATAACAAAAATAGACATAATGTTAAAATTGATAAAATATTTGTAACAGAAAAAATAGAATAAAAAATAAAAAATATAAATAAATTTAATAAACTTGTTTATATTGTTAATTTATAAAATTTTAAAAATATAAACAAAATAACAAAAAAACAAAAAAAAAAAAAACGTTATCGAAAGGAGACTTAGAATTTATTCTTTCTTAATAGACACTTATATTAAAAATACTCATAATTTTTTTTTTTAATATGCAACTTTTTTTTTTTTTTTTTTTAATAGCAGGTGCAACAATGCACCGGGTGCCGCCAAAATCTCCTCTAATTGGTTCTCTTTTCAATCTCATACATATGTATGTAGGCTTTTGACAAGATCATGCGGACTTTAGATGCATATATATATAATTATATATGTAAGTATGGATGTATACATGCATGTATGTATCAGCAAACTTGTGCATGTAGTTGGTGTGTGGTCGGTGCCTTCGGATTCATGCCTACCAGCCATTAGTGCGACATAGAATGAATTAGAACCCCACTGGCCACTTCCCAGGAAGATTACCAAGACCCATATTCTCTCTCTTTCTCTCTCTCTCTCTCTCTCTCTCTCTCTCTCTCTCTCTCTTCCACTGAACGTGTAGCCAATAATTATTCAGTACTGTTTTACTCTTTATCACATACATAAAAGAGTAGATATCCAGTACTGCACCCAGGGTCATACCTTGAGTCTAGTGGTTCTCGATCTCTCCCCACTAACATGTGTCTTTATATGACAATTATGCTCCAACGGTGTGGGACTTTGTTGTTAAAAAATAGGAAAGGATAAAAAGTATTCCCATGCTTGACATATATATATAATTTTTTTGACTATTTTAAATTTTCATTCTGTTATCCTACTCTTACTTAATAGTAATTGGGAAGAAAATCAATGACTCTGCCCAATTCAAACTTCAGTATTATTTCACATCCAATTGACGTGTCTTTTCTAGCTATATCTAGCTTGTGACAACATCAATCTTGCGAGGTGGAAGCTCATATGGCTTTTGGAGCATGGTGAAGTTTCCTTCCATATTGTTGTAGGCTGCGTTCGATTCTCAGTACGTACATGATCAGATGGCACGTAGGAGCTCTCTTGCTACTTGACAATTTCCTTTTTCTTCGAGAGGGGTTTTGATTATCAATCCGAGACGAAGTTGTAGAAACAATACGTATACAAGAATTTTATGGTGATTTGGCTTAACCTACTATTCACGGAGAGAGAAACATCAATTTCGCTATTATGGCTGAGTTTAAAAAATTAGTAACTGTTAACTCAGATAATAATTTTTTTTTTTGCCAAATGATATCTAAGAATAATAATGAGAGTACAAAACTTATCTCTAGAACACCCAATCTCTCTGTGTTAATGGGAAAATTCTCTAAAATTCTCTCTCTTCTTTTTATTTTTTATGTTTTTTTAAATTTTTTCGCACCATATCTCCCTCACCGATCCTACAACCCTCTGTTCCCCTCTCGATTTATAAACGGAAGCCAATCGCATACAAATGGCTAAAAAACGAAAATGTAAAATAATAAAATTGAATGATATAATATAGGTGACTACCAATATTACTCATTCTAGAAAGTAATAAAAATAAGAGAGTAATTTTATAAACGTTCGACTAATACTCATTCTCTCTACTGGAAAATAAATTATTTATTTAGCTAGTTTTCGGGGAAATATGACATTTATTCTTTTGTGAAAAATAAATGATAGAATAAATATATATGTCATTTTACCATTCAAAATTATTACCAAACAAGTAAATAGGACACAATAAATGCAAATGCTCATTGCACTGTTACTTTAAAGGATGTGTGCACTTTATTCTTATAGTTGGATTGTGATTTTAGGGATAATGGACTTAATTAGCTACTAAAAAAAAATTGAGAATTAAAAGTGATAACTGACTCCAGAGGAAATGTGAAGAGAAATTGAAACCGACTAATTTTTATTGATTTTTCAAGTGTACATTAGATTATACTTTTATAAGAGAAAAACAGAAGATAAGTATTTAACTAATTCTCAACCGAATCTGACCATCGCACTACTCTCAACAAAAACTGGTTACAAAGGAATTGTTCTCCTACAGTTGCAGTACACATTAAAATATACTTCTAGTTCATATCTTATCATTCCCCCTCAAGCCAATGGGTGGAGCACCAAGCAAATGTTTGGTTTGAAGATAATAAAAGCGAGATATGGAGAGGGCTTTTGTAAAAATGTCAGCAATCTAATCATAGGAGGTAATGTGTTGAATAGCAAGCTTCTTCTTGGCAACTTGTTCACGCACAAAATGATAGTCAACTTCAATATGCTTTGTTCAACCATGGAAGACAAGATTCAATGCAAAAAAGAGAGCATAAATATTATTACAACACATAGTGGGAATAGTAGGAGAGGTAATGTGCAGATCATGAAGAAGCATTTAGATTCAAGATACTTAAGCAGCAGCTTGTGCCATAGCACGATATTCTTCTTCTGTGGATGAGCGTGCCATAGTAGGTTGTTTCTTTGCAGTCTAAGAGATCAAATTTTGCCCAAGATAGACATAAAAACCAGTAATGAATCTCCTATTAATGGAGTCTCCAACCCACTCTGAATCTGTAAAGACATTTATGCCAAAGAACCAGTTGAGAATTTTAAACCAAATGAAATGGTACCCTTAACATAACTCAAAAGACTTTTAACAGCACTAAAACTAGGCATAGTGAGGGAGTGCATATGTTGACAAGCTTGGTTGACGGCAAGAGTTAGATTAGGATGTTTGATAGTAAGATGTTAAAAAGCACCTACACTAATCCTATAAAGGCTTTGGTTAGGATATAGATCAATGGCATGAGGTTTAGTGGATGGCTTGATGGATAAGGAAAAAGAGTAAGGTTTACAATTTGTCATGCTAGCCTTGGTAAGAATATCAGATTCATATTTTGATTGGAATAAAAAGTAACTAGAATCAGATTGGTAATAGAAATACTAAGAAAAAAGGAGACAGGACCTAAATCTTTGAGGGCAAAAGTAGAATGCAACTAAGCAATGAGGGATTTAAGTTGAGAAAAGCTATTTCCTGTGAGGAGAATATAATCTACATAGACTAATAGAAATGTAATAGTGGCTAAAGTGTGCTGAACAAAAAGAGATGGATCACGATGGCTATTAACAAAACCAATTGAGATAAGAAAAGAAGAGAATGTGGAGTACCAAGCCCTTGGTGTTGCTTAAGACCATATAAAGCTTTGTGAAATTTGCAAACCTTGCTAGGGGAAGATGAATCCTCAAAGCCGGGGAGCTGCGACATGTAACCTTCCTCATTAAGAATGCCATAAAGAAAGGCGTTAGAAATATCAAGTTGATGGATACACCAATCATAGTGAAGAGCTACTAAGAGAATGGTGCAAATAGTGGGCTATTTTGCCACAGGATTAAAGGTATCATGAAAGTCAATACGCTCTTTTTGAAGATAACCTTTAGCAACCAATCTAGCTTTAAATCTAGCAATAGAACCATCAGCATTTCTCTTGACCTTAAAGACCCATTTATAGTTAATAATATTGGAGGGCAATGTGCTCTTCTAACATGGCAGTAGACCATTCAAGGGATGAGAGTGTTTCTTTATAAGATTTTGGTTCAAAAATAGAAGAAAAGAAGAGAAGATAAAGGGAGCAATAACAAAAAGACAGAGAGGATGTTTAGGCTTAAAAATACCATTTTTATATCTGGCGAGCACATTGTGCGCATTATAAGAAACGGTGGAAGGAAATGAAGTAGGAGCAGAGGTAGAAGAGAAATAACAAAAGTTTGAGGTAAGGTTTGTAAAGTTACATCTAGGAATGAAAATGGTTGTGGAGAAGAAATTGATGAATTTGGGATAAGAATATGTAGTGGTCATGTAAGAGAAGTTGAAATTAGAGCACTAGAACAAGTAGGTAGAAAATTGACAAGAACTAGAAAAGAAAGTTGGGAATAACTGGAGAAGGATGGAGAGTGTTTGCAGAAGTATGTGTGGGATGCCAAAAGAATTGTTGTAGTTAAGAAAGGGTGGTGAGGAAGTAGAAGAAGAGGAGAAATGGACAAACATTCTCATCAAAAATGACATGTCTAGATAAATAGACTTGACTGGTTGAAGTGTCTAAACACCTATAACCTTTTGCAGAAGAGTGGTAACCAATGAAGACACATAGAGGGGATCTAGGTTGAATTTTGTGAGAAGGGTTTGAGCCATGGACAACAAAGGCAACCAAAGACCTTAAGGAAGTTCTAATATGATTTTTAATGGTAGAACTTTCGAATGTGCTGATATGTAAGAGTTTGGAAGTAGGCATTCCATTTGTAAGATAAGTGGCTGTGGCTAATGCTTTAAACAAAAATGAAAGTAAAAGAGAAGAACGATGGAGCAAGGCAATAGTTGTCTCAATGAGATGCCTAAGTTTTCTTTCTGTAATACCATTTTCAGAAGGGGTGTGTGGACAACGAAGTTAATGGTGAATGCCTTGAGATAAAAAGAGATGTTTAAAGTTGTTGCTAGTTTATTGTCCACCACCATTAGTTCTTAAAATTTTTAATGAGAATCCAAATTATCTTTCAACAAAAGCTTTAAAATGTAATAATGTAAAGAACACTTCACTTTTATAGTGCAAGGGATACAACCATGTAAAAAAACTATAGTCATCAATGAAAATGACATAATAGGTGTATTTTGTATTGCCATGAGTAAAGGGTCCCCATACATCAAAATGTATTAAAGCCAAAGGAGAGTTTACAATTGAATTTGTCAAAGTAAAAGGCAACCTATGACTCTTGGCAACACAATAATGTTCACAAAGGAAGAAAAATCAGTATCATGAATAAAAAATCACAATTCTTAAGAGCATGATGGAGTTTAACTTTAGAGGAATGTCCCAATCTCTTATGCTAGATATGAGTAGGAATGATGGTGATGATGTGAGCAGTATGTGTGTTTGATGAAAAGATATAGGGAATTTGATAGAGACCATTCTCAGGAAAGCATTTACAGAAGATTAATTTGGTTTGTTGTCCTGAATGACAAAAGAATTTTTGTTAAGAGTGATAGAACAATCATTGTCTTTGGTGAGTTGATGAACAAATAGAAGATTGGATGATAACTGAGAAACATAAAGTACTTTATCTAGCCTAAAATGGTGATGTGGAGTTGAAAGAATACCAGTTCCAGAATTTTGGATAGGTAGAGTGCTACCGTTACTAATAATTACTTGATCTGTTCCCTGATATGGCTGATAAAGTTACAAATTGGCACGATTATTTGTCACATGTGAGGCAGTTGTAGAATCCACATACCAAGGAATAGAGGATGAAAACTGTGATGGTTGAACAAAAGTTGAGTATGCCCGTTGTAGAAAAGGTACAGTTAGATTATTATAGAGCGTTGGTGGTTGGAAGTTAGGGTTCATTCTGTGCCAGCTTTCAAAAGCCATATGGTTCCTTTTTCCACAGATTTGGCATTCAACACCAGAACCATTGATACTTCCAGTACTCACATTTCTAAGGTTAAAACCTCAACAAAAATTGGCCCGATAGTTGCCACGATAATTGCCATGAGGATTTTGGTAGAATTTGTTGCCTTTATTCTGAAAAATTTTCCCATAATTTCCATTATTGAAGCTCTGATAAGATCTGAAACTAGAGTTTGATGAGGAAACTCCATTGTTATATTGAAAACTTGAAATGTTTTGTGGTGAATTACTCTAATAGGGCTTTTTCATGACAACAAATGCAATAGTTGGATCTATTGCAGTTAACTTGTGAACTAATTCTACATGAATTGCTTCAGAGTATAAGAGTGAAGAGAGTTCATCCATGATTATAGCTTCTGGTCTTATCCAAACAGTGGTTTTAAAAGCACGGTATTCTTCTAATAATCCATTAATCACGATTAGAACAAGATCTTCATCATTCACTGACGAGGACACCAAATTAAGTTGATCTGCTATACTTTTGATCTCTTGAAGATAAGCCTCCAGTGAATTTGATCTTTTCTTGATGCTATTAAGTTTATTCTTAAGCTGATGAATATGAGATCGAGATATTACAATGAATTTTCTTACCAGAAAGTCCCTAACTTCTTGAGATCGTTGAAGATGAAGAACATTGGTATAGATTAAAGGTGATAAAGTTGCAGAAAAACAGCACAGAAGACAATGATCTGTGATAATCCATTGAGTATACTCTGGATTTGTGATTATTCTGTTTTTAGAATCAAGAATTTTCTCTGGTGGTGGACTAGAAGATCCATCAACGGAACCTATGAGATCAGTAACTCGCAACACGTTTCGACTTGAGATTTCCACACAATATAATTACTTACATATAATTTCACTATAATGAGAGAATTAAGATTTAATAAAAGCAAATCAATTTTAGATGCAATAGATGAAGAAGAAGACGAAAAGGAAGAGGGCCATTGACGCTCATCAGAGCTTCTATGGCTCTGATACTATGAAGAGAAAATGAAATTGACTAATTTTCATTGATTTTTCAAGTATATGTCAGATAACACTTTTATAAGAGAAAAACAGAAGCTAACTATTTAACCAATTCTCAACCGAATCTAACCGTCTGACTAACTCTCAATAGAAACTAATTATAAATGAATTGTTCTCCTGTAGCAGCAGTACACAATAAAACCATACTCCTAGCTCATATCTTATCAAAATGACCCAAAAGTAGCATCCCAGCCAAAACTGTTTGCCGTTCGAATGGCCTGAGGCCCGTTCTAATGCAATAAGCAATGAATTAGAAGAAATAAAATTCCATTGGAACATAAGCAAACCCGTTCCAACGTCCAGTCGATTTGGATTTTTTATTTTTTAGATCTTATTTAATGAAATTTTAAATATTTTCTTTTGATATTTTATTAGGATATTCTTGAGAATAAAATATAAATAGGTTAATTTTGTTATTTATAGGTTTTATATTTCAACCTTCTCTTTATTATATAATCTCTTTCCCTTAAACCCTACTTGTAAGCACCAACAATTGTTGGAATTACTTATAAACACCTTAAGCTTAATGCTATTCAGGAATTACTTATAATCACCTTAAGCTTAATGCTATTCAGATGGGTCTTGCGTGATAATTTGGTTTGATGCAATACATTAATACATTTTTCTGTTTTATTTTGTCAAATCTTGCTCCGTGAATAATGAATGCATCCCAAAGTTAGTGGCATGCAACCAAACCAATATATATATACATATATTATTAATAACATATATATACGATACTTTAAACAAAATTAGTATTAAATTTTTTATATTATTAAAATTTAGACAAGAAAATTAAATAAAAAAATTATGATATTTATGAGTTTTAATTTTTTTTTAAAAACTTTAGACCCTAACAATTATTAAATGTGTTATAATTTTCTATCTCTAATTAATTTTTGATACGCACTATAAAAGAAAGTATAAATTATGATCTTTAACTTGAAAAGTTTAATTTTTTAGAAATTATAATTGGGAGAAATTTAAATTTGCAGTTTTGATTTATATATAATATCTAACCTTAAAATATTATGAAATTTAAAAT
>JAVXUM010007335.1:0-10345 GCA_035590655.1 Pouteria glomerata | reverse complement strand
ACTTGGAAGTCGACGCGGCCAATTGACAGACTAACAATTAATTGGCACGCATCGACTCTACTCGACTGGCAACTACTTAATCTCTAATAAAGCAACTTGCACCAACCAACAGGCGACTCGGTTTGACCAGGAAGACCGACTCGAAAGCGACTCAACATATATTGACTCGACTCGACTAAAAACTACTTGAACTATTATTAAAGCGACATATCTCGTTCGACGTAGAGCGACCGAGTAACTCGACAAATCGACAGAAAGCAACTCGATGAACTAATTACCCCGATCGAGAATAAAAGACAACGACATAATTGAACGACTAAATTACCTCCGAAATTGACACGGTCGTATTTCAAAAGGTAGTTCCTTCACTTTGCTAAAGAAAAGGTAATGTTTAAAACCCTTTTTGAGCCATGGTCATATTAAATTATGTTTATAATCATTATGACAAAATCCTTCTCACTCGGCCTTATAGCTCGAGCCGGAAGGGTTATGATAATTTCCTTTTTGTCAACGTTCAATTTACTTGATGCTCAAGACTGAGCAGTCGGTTGTTATTATGACTGTTTAATTATCTCAACCGAGTAAATCTACTTTGAAATATTAAGCAAAATAAGCGAAAACCGATACACCATGCTCTGAGAGATGAGGTGAAAATAAAAACATTCATATGCATTGATCAAAAAATGTCATTGCCTCGTAAAAAAAAAAAAAAAAAAAAAAAAAAAAAAAAAATTTACATTAAGACATAGTCAGGCTGAGGGGGGAGGAGGAAGATGGGATTGGGCGTCATCAGTTTCATCTGCTCCACCAGTTGCTCCGGCGGTCTGTTCCGTTACTCGGTCAGGGTCAACTGGTTGGAGAGCAGAGAAATCTTTATCTGGAAAGAGTAGTGCGGCCCTCTCCCAAGCGATTTCAAAAGATTGCAGGAAGCATTCCTCTAGTTCTGCTTGGAATGCTTCGCTGCCCTTGTATTCTTCGATAGTCTTTGCTGCAGCTTCTGCTCGCTCTTGTTTCAGCCTTTCCCGCTCAGCCTTGAAAGCGTCCTTCTCCCTGGCCATGGCTTCTCGAAGATTGGCCAGTTCAGATCGAAGAGCCTCCTCAGCTGTCCGGGCGGCATCTCTTTGTTCCAGAGCCGTCTGCAGTTTTTTCTTCTCCTCCCCCACTTCAACGAGTAAAGACTTTATTTTTTCCTCGTCAGCCACCATGTGCTCCTCGGCAATCATGATCCGATGAGTCATAACAGCTGCACGAGTGAGGGCCTGCAAAAGAAATGTAAAAACAGTTAGAACTGTACTAACATATATGTAAAACTAAGACAGTAGAGCCCGAGTAATTTACCTTGACTATATCGTGGTTGAGGTCCCGGGTAAGCTGCAAGCCCGTGACCTCTTCCAAGTGGTAAATCTCGTCTTCACTGACGATCGCCACAGTGCTGTTCCAAGCACGTTGAGGGTCGGTCAGCAAGCTAACAAACCGACCAGCCTCTGCCAGATCGGTTGGAGGGATGGATGTGGTCGCCGGCTCGGTGTTGGTAGTCGGGGGTTGCGTGTTGTTGTTTGGGTCAGCTGGCGGGACGGCCTACACCGGATCCTTGGTGCCCGAGCTGCCACCGAGGATCAATTTGGCCTTTTTGGCCGATTCTCCTTCGGTAGCCTTGCTCTTTCTCTTCAGCCGGTCCAAATTCAACCTGGCCATTGGAGCAGTGGGGGTCGGGTCGGAAGGATTATCTGCACAGAGCATAAGGATCAAAGTAAGAATGGCAGGATATATAAAATTAAGAACAGAATAAACACTCACTCTGCTCACGTTCGGCAGCCAAGGACTCCCGAGTAGGCTCCGAGCCGAGCATATAGGTTGCCAACGTCTCCACGTTAATCAAAAGATCCGCTTCATGGACGTCATGGTCTATTACACGCTGGACTCGGGCCTTCAGTTCTTGAGGCAACTTTGGCTGGGCTCGGGCTGCACGAATGAATAAATAATTAAAAAAAAAAAAAAGAAGAGAAAGAGCACTGTATAGAAATTGACAAAAACAAGCAGAAGTGTTACCTCTTTTGGTAGGGCTTCCCCATCGACGAGGGACTTAGACGGTAGTTGGAGTGGGAGTTTCCCAGCGCTGGTACTCCATTCCGTCGCCATATGCGAAGAAGAACTTGTCTTTCCAACCCTTGTTAGAGATTGGAAGACCCGTGACGAGGTTGAGGTCCCTCTCCCGACCAGAAAAGAACCACCAGCCCTTGTTCGCCTCGGTTACCTTGTAATAGTATAGGAACTCCTCTACTGTCAGTTCATATCCGGTCACCGCCCTCCAGAGGACCACGCATCCCATCAGAATCCTCCAGCTGTTGGGGAGGATCTGACCGGGAGCTAGACCAAGTCGCCCCAAAATTTCCCGGATGGGTTTAACCAATGGGAATCTTAGGCCACCCACAAGGGCCCCCTCGTAGATGGCTATCTCCCCGTCCCTAGGCCAACATGCCCTATCGTCATCCTCAGGGACCCTAAAAGACATGGACCGGGGGAATTGAAAATTTGTCCACAACTTTCGGATTTTGATGGCGGAAAGAGTAGATTTGATGCCCTCTGCTGTAAATGAGGGGTGGTCTCCGGAGGGGTTGCGCGACTCCCCCACATCAGAGGGGAATGCATTAACGACAGGCCCAAGGTTTTCACCTTGAACCTCTCGGATGCTCGAAGATGAGGAAGAGTCGGAAGAAGATGAATCTTCCCTAACTCTGACTAAATCTCTACGGGGACCCATGAATGTGTTTCTAATATCTGATCCTAGGTCTCTCTCTATAAGAATTGAACAGAAGGGTACCGAGAATGGCCATAACTGTTCTAGGTTTATGAATGAATCCTTCGAAAGAAGGAAGTTCTTGGTTTTGGCTGTAAAACCAGGGTATACGTTAGGTAAAACAACGCATACATTAAGACAAAAAAAAAAAGAAGAAGAAGAAGGTAAGAGATACCACTCACAGAAGAAAGCAGGATTCGTCGGAAAATATGGATGTATTCGAAGACGATGATGCGCAGAAGACTGCCCTTCAAAACTTTTTCAGCTAATATATTATTCCCGCTTCGGGATCGACGGTGCAGATTATGTCTCACCGCTTTGAATTCAACGGTTTGGATTCCCCGTTGGAGGGGGGGTTAGATTGTCTTTTGACTCACACCGATTCAGCTTTCCGGAATATCCAACGGATATAATTCGATCGCAAAGAGTCTCTAATCCCTCGTTGACGTGCAGCATAAATTTCCGCAGCAGGTGAAGCGCCGCTACGGCGCAGGCATCATTTGCCTGCGGTGCATTTAATGCCTGTACTAATTTACAGATTTACCGTACATCTAAACCGTCATATATTTTTGGATATTAATTATAATCGGTATTACCCGATCAATCCTAACTCCGGGTTTAAGTTAGGAGATACATTTGTGGCTTGATCTGACTGTTCAATTCCTTTCGGCCTCATTCTGTGACCAAACGGAATCGGGGGCATCTGATAGGGTGTACCCGAGCTAACCGGATACTGAGCCATTACTCGACCCAACTTCTTGATCGGGAGACGGCTCAGGAACCCGGCTTCTCTGGTCTGCCAGTCGCGATATTCTTGCTCGGGATGTTAAGGTCGGAATGTTCCCCGATCGAGAGATACCCAAACTGGTCGGTCAAATGCATTCCGATCAAGATGCTCCCGATCGGCCATATAACTAGGTATGTCCTGGCCAGGGTTGTGGAATATGACAAAAATGCTTACATCATTGTCACGTGATTGGTATATCCCGTGATTCTCGCCTGCAAGAGCCTTGCCTGCCCACTAACGGTTTTGATAACTAATCAAGTGATATCAGTATAGGGATCTGTGAGAACACGTGGAAAGCCCTGATTGAATGACAAATATGATTATGTACTGTTCACGTACACATGATCTCATGCAGGCTCAATGTATACATATAAAAAGGCCACTACCTCCGGGAAACAGGTACACTCATACACTGAATTTTACTTAGCCGTTACTCTGCAAAAATATTTTGAAGAGCTTTCTACTAACTTAATCATCGGAGGCTCTTTGGCACGCACCACACTGGTGTTAAGGCAGCGGTTTGTGAAGACCCGGATCAGATTTGGATCACCCAGTGCTCACTTGGATTTACTGTGTTATCAAATGATATTTGTTAAAGATGTTGTTTTGTTTCCTCCTATCTCTAAGCTTCATCTCAACTCTCCTCTTCATGTCATTGATTTTCTTGCTTATTTGCAAGCACAATGCGAAGTGGAATGGGAAAATCACCAACCAGGCATTTTCACTTCCTCCGGGGCCAAAACCATGGCCCATTGTTGGAAACCTCCCAGAAATGTTCAAAAACAAGCCTGCATCCCGGTGGATAAACAAATTAATTGGGGCTTGTTTGGCGTAACTTTTGATTATCATCGTAAGTTTCTATATAAGAAGTTCCTTAAAAGAAATTTCTTTCAGGAAAGAGGTTCTAAAAGAAAAAGGATTTGGTAAAAATAATTGACTTTTGTTGAATAAGAATAAGTATATGAGCATTTAATGCTGCAAGTAATAACTAGAATAATTGCCAGATGGAGGTTTCAACATTGATAAGTGGGTTCCTTTCTTGTTTGGCAGAGCTGGCCAAAAACTGATTTGCTTGGATTTTGGCAACTTTTTGCATTTTAATCATTTTCAATCAAGTGCATTCCTGTTATTTTCGTTATAGCATTTAATTGCATTTTGGTGTTCAGGACATTTTATGCTGTAGATGAGTTTGTCATTTGGAATGGCTGCAAAAGTCCAGATATAATTCTGTCAAAGGAAAATGTCTATTCTTCCTCAAATGTGAGAAGGTAAATTAATCGGCATGTGGATAGATGGCTTTGGTTCTTTTTGATGCCATAGTATTATGGTGGTTTGTTCCTATTCTTCATTACTGTTTAATGTGAATTTGCTTAAATAAAAAGTTCCTTATTCCCCAATTTCCATTGTTAGAATGAAAAAAGTAATGTTTTATTGTTACTGCCAATATTTTCTTTTGAGGTATATGTTGGCTAAGAATTTACCTACATTGTTAGACTTTTATATTGTTCTGAAGCCCATTAATATTGCTTTGTTAGTTTTAAGTAATCAAACTGAAGAAAGAGTTGGAAAAAGTGAACAAGGTAAAGAAAAATTGGTTCATGTTTTGTGACAAAGTTTTCTCTTTTCAGGATTTTTTTTTTCCTATTAATATTCTAACTGGACAGATTCAGTCACTTAACCAGGTGAAATCACCATTGCAAGTATTGGGTTATTACCATGCTACAATCTAATTTACTAAGTACCGTTGGTGGCTAGCGCTACTCTGAATTTACTTGTTACTTAAATATATGATAAGGATTCATTGAAATACATAATTGAGATGCAAAAAGTTTGTTAGTTTGCTCATATGGCCAACCTTCTAATAGGGGTTTACTGTAGTGTTAATATTTTGTCCTGGCGGTTTACTTATTCAATGATTTGGACATAACCAATTAAAATACTGAGATGTTATTAAGTTATTGATGTTTTGTCCCTATCCTACAATCAAAATTTTAATTTGAAATTATAGTAACTTTGCAACTTGGTACTGTGGTGTAAAAAGCCGGTTATTTCTGTTTCTCTTTTAAATTATTACATTTTTACTCATTTGAGGCCTATGATGATTTAAACATTTACCTACATTGTCCAATTTTCATATCCATGGAGGAATTTGAAACTATTTTAAGGCCAAATAAATGTTGCTAACCTGTCATAAGAGAAGGATTGAAAAGAAATAGAAGTTAGTTTGTTGTGTTCAAAATGCTAGTGATGGTTTTATTCTTGCTATGCATTTTCTTTAACTTATGATTACAAGAAGTTTTCAATATGGTTTTAAGGTTTAGGAATTTTCTCTTTGAAGGTAGTTATTTTATTTTTCTTTTTGGCCTATGATGATTTAAAAGATTTGCCTACATTGTCTGATTGTTAATCCATGATGAAAGAATCTGAAACTGCTCTAAGGCCACATGAATGAATTAAAGCAAGAAAAAAGCACGTAGATCTATAAACTAAGTTGGACTTAGATACGGTAATTTAGGATCTATGAGGTTAGAAAGTGGTTATTTGTCATTTGATTGAATTTAAGTTTAGCAAGTAAGAGCCTCATGAATATGACCCTTTACCTCATTAATTTGTAAGACTTTACTTATGGCCAGCTTACTTTTTACACAAGTTTCAAATAACGAATAGACTTGTGCTTATGATCAAATTGCGCGATTTAGGGAGCTATTTAAGATGGAGACATTTTTGGTTGGAACTTTGTTGTCTCTAAAATCTTCAATTTTTATGCAATGCAGTTTCCTTTGCTTTCTAGAAGTGGAGTTATGGAAAATTTGATTTAAGGAAGAAAAAGAGGGCTACATCATCAAATTCCCTGACATCCCTAGTGGGGTTAAAATGTCTAAACTTGTAGCCAAATTTTGTTATGGAGTGAAACTCAAACTAACCTCCTCAAATCTTATGTACCTGCGGTGTGCAGCTGAGCATCTTGAAATGAAAGAAGACTATGGGGAGGGTAATCTGATTTCAATGATAGAAACTTTTCTCAATCAATTAGTCCTCTGTAATTGGCTTGGGCTAAGGTTGTTTGTCTCTTTGTCAACCTTGAATGATCTTAAGAGCATTCTATTCTATTTTAGTCAGTTGAACACAGAGTTGTGTTTATATTTTCCTTTACTTCACAGTATTTTATGTGTAATTTCTTAGGTGAATTATGAGATAGTCAAGTGAAAATTTTCAACTTCCTGTTTGTGACTGTCAAGCAATGTTGTCTTGAAGTAGCTATCTTAGTTGACAGTAGTTGGATAAGGTGAAATGTTTCAATTTCATCCCACCACCTTTATTTTTCACCCATTATTAATCATGTAAAGATCATATAAGCAATTTCTTATGTAATGGTTTTCTGTGAAAACATAGTCACTTCAAGGGCAAAATAAGAGAACTTTTTAACATAAAAAAAATCAAAAGAAATCCTCAACTCCACCACAGTTAAATAAAATAAAATAAAAAAAATGTACCATCATATTTAATTGCAACTACAGTAAGAAAACATGGCAAAATCGATTGAACAGCAGCAACACATTTGCCTTTTTGAAACATCTTATACCGAATGGAAGACTCTACTTATGGCAGCTGAATTATCAATAACAAGTTTTTGAGCAGCATAGGGGCATCTTAAAATTTGGATCTGCAGTTTTGATAGGTAACTTCGTAGGTTTCTCCAACTCAAGTTTTTTTCTTATTGTATAAGGGTAGTAAAGTCATTTTATATGCTAATCCCATTATTTATACCTTTCTTATTTATATATACCAAACACAGTATTACTTATCCCATATCAAATCACAGTATTACTCATCTTGCATCATCATATCACAGTATTACTAATCTCACAGTATTACTTATCCTCCTTTTTTTTATACCGGTAAACAAACACAGCCCTAGTACTAGTGGGCTCAGATAACAGGTGAGGATACTAAGAGTATCATTGACACTTTCAAGCCCAGGGTGGGGTCAAAACGTTCCCATATCGCTGTCCTTAACGATGAGATGTTAGGTTTGAGGCGGAGGGTATCAGATCTACCATTTCTCCAAACTTTTAGTTTCCTTCAAACTTCACCTTCTGAGTCCCTGGGAATCAAGATTCTGTCTGCTCATCAAGAAGTAGTGAGATTGCTATGTATGGGGCTGCTTTGGTTGGGGGTCTTCAATTTCTATTACTAAATTTCATTCATGAGGTGTTAAGTTGTCTCGATCTAGCCCCTAGGTAGATTTCACTGAATAGCTTATGAATTTAGTTGGATAATACGGTGTTCTGGCCAGCTATCACATGGCACGAGCTGTCAACCATCGAATTCCTGCACTTTTACAAGGTTACCGAGAAAGGCTAGGGTTCATGGTATTTATCTATTAAGAAGCTTGAATTCAACTTTATCACCCACATGTCTAATTCTCTCAAAAGGTGGAAGGAAAAATATTTCTTCATTCATAGAAACAGATGGAAATTCCAATCTTGAGAGACAGACAAAGATAAAAAGATCTGAGTTCCTTAGGTATGGGGTCAGCCGACATTAAGGGTATGCCTACATTTTTCGTTTGAGTTCTCTCGGATTTCCTTAGGTCTTAAGGTTTCAATTTCTTTTCTTTACTTTGATCAGCTCAGAAACAACCCACTCTGACCTAAAAACAAAAGGTTTTCTTCATGTTGTGAAGAAACATTGAGTTCGGGAAGCTCATGTCTTGATACGAATAGAAAACCTATCCCTTTACCTGCTAGGTCTCAACTCGACGAAAGAAGCCTTAACAGTTGAACGTGAGTGGAGTAAGTTCTAAAGTTATATTTTATAAATTTTTGCACCTCGGTTTTTCTCAGTAAATTTTTTTTTTCTTTTATAGATAATGTAATTCGCAAAAAGGTCGAGCAAACTGGAGAACAACTTGAACGATCTCAAGAACAAGCTAAATAACCAACTGCAAAGAAATGTTCAACTTAAGCTACCTGGATAGGGTGGGCAAAAAATAACCCTATCAAAAGGCATCTAAGCAACATGACTAGGGATTCCAAAGTCTCTACCTCTACTTGCTACCCAAAATAGAGGCACTTCCGATATTCCCTAACAAAGAAAAGTTATCAATGTTTTTTCTTCCCCTTTAAGGGGAACTATTTAGGAGTCAGCCCCAGAAGCTGGAGCATCGTCTCGACCCCTAATCTTATCTAGTTGCAAATCAGCCTAGTAGAAGTTACTCTTAAGAAGTTACTCTTAACAGTCACAAATACTAAATTGGAGCTGCTGAGAGGTTGCCCAAGCACTAACATGGTGTATGACATGAATCATGACATTTTTAGAGTATGTCTTCATCTCATCCTACATTTATTCCTTTGTTCCTTTGTTCAAGTTAAACTTAATTTTGTTACATTTTTTAGACAATGGTTAGGTCCCTTGCTATATACACCAAGCTGGCCAACACTAAAAAGGCTTTGCTAGAAGAAAGAAAGATAAGAGAAGAAACTCTCACTGAGTTGGAGGTTGCCAAAGACAATGCTGTGATTCCTTAAACTAAAAGAGAAAAAAATTCTACAGCATGAGCTTAAAGTCATCAAGGAGAATAAATGCTTGAAGATTAATCGTGCCAATCCTTGAAAGAAGCTTATAGCTAAAAAAGTGCTGCATGAAGCTATTGAGAAGAAAAATGCTGAACTCACCATCAATTGCAGGATGCAAAAGAAAAGGTAGTGGCCAAATTTAAAAGCAATCGACGAATATCAAGCTTTTTTTCTCTCCATTTTCATATAGGGATTTGATTATGCCAAATACAAGTTCTTCGCTTCCTTCCTTGATCTTGACATATCTGGTATTAAGTTAAGTAGAACCACAACTCTCGAGGGGCCAAAAGGGGATTAGGAATATGATCCCTGATTACCACTTGAAAAGTGTAATTACAAACTCAACAAATAAGTATATTTACTTGCATTTTACTTATAAGCTGTGCATTTTATACTATTTTTAACTTATATGTTTGTTTTCTTAAATGTAGTGATAATGATGATGTTTCTCTGCTAAATGATAAAGAAAACGGAGAAAATGAAGTAATAAAACAAAGTGGAGAAGCAATCGGAAGCGAGGAATGGACTGAGACAAGACTTGGAGAAAATCATGAAAGTATTTTTTTTGAGCAGGGTCCGGACGCCCAACAGTCGGGTCTGGACGGCCGAAAGTAGCACTTACTAGAAAAGACCGAAAATATGTTGAGGGTCCGGACCCTCAAGCCGATGGTTGGGCCACTAGAATTCCGAGCTTTGTGTTTTTCTTTAGGGTTTTTGTAAGGCTTATAAAAGTTAAGTCTTAAAGGTTTTCTGGGGACTTCTTTTCTACTGTTCCTAAGTATTTTAGGCTTATTTTTTTTTAGTTCATTTTTAGTGAGATTTCAAGAGAATTAGTAAGTTATTTTGAAGATGTTTTGGAAAACCATTACTGCTGGTTGCTGTTCTTTATCCTTCATTCTTCTCTTATGTTTTACATTTAGACGCTCGATGAAGTACAATGTTATTGTTTATTAAAAATATAGATTTTGATTCTTTACGTACTATTACTAACATTTTAAGTTTTATATAAAGTCATGAATGTTTATGTGATCTTATGCATGCATAGAGTAAGGTTAGGGTTTATTATTATTCTTTTTGTTAGTTTTTGTTTCAGATTTCTTGCATAGTAGATTTAGATTATTATATTGATTTAGTTAAGGATTACTTTTATGATTTTCAGTTATTATTGAATACATTTATGTG
>JAVXUM010007262.1:0-10348 GCA_035590655.1 Pouteria glomerata | reverse complement strand
ACCATAATTAGTTCGGAGACTATTAGAGACACAATTTTTATCAAAAAAATTATTAATTTTTACTTTTTAAGTATTTGACAAATCACTAATTTTTATTTTTTTTTTGGTTTAATTACAATAACTTGTAAACTTAAAAATATAAAAAATTATTAAAAATTATTAAATTTTTTTAAAAATTTTATTAAATATTCAAAAATTGTAAAAAGTTACTAATAATTACAAAAAATTGAAATTGATTTCATCAAACATGCCAAAAATTATAACTATCAATTTTTGATAAAAAATACCAAAAATTTTTAAAATTTATACTTTCAAATGGTACCTTAAGCTTAAAATTAAGAGAGGAGAGATGCAACATAAGTTAGGAAAGAGAAGACTTTGAAATTAAAATACAACTTTAGAACTTGAAGTTGTATTTTCAACATTTGGATTTTCAAAAAAATTCATTCAATTAATAAAAATGTTTTAATCTTGACTATTGGATGAACTTTAATAAAAATATAAAGGTTAAAAATGTAAATTCAACTCTTAAAATTATATTTTAAGTTCAGAAATCCCTAATTCTGAAATTAAATAATACCTTTAACTATAGCCAAAAAAAAAAATATTAAATTCAAAAGTGAAATTTTGTGTAAAATTTAAGAATATAAAATGTAATTTATCTCAAATATTAAATTATTAAGTTAAAATATAAATATAATATCACATGAATATTTTAAATGAAAAGTAAAATATTTATTTTAAATAAAAAACAAATTGATTATTTAATATATTTATTAAACTTTAATGTCGTGACGTCGTCAGCCTTACTCTGGGTTTGCTAGAATTACACACGGTATGGCACTCCTGCTGGAGTTCGACTATGCGGTCACGTGGGGACCACGTGTGCGCTTGTACTCGTGTTTCCATTTGGGTATTTGGTTGTTGGAAAAGTCACTGGCTTCCGCCTCATTAAAAAAATAAAAAATATATAGCAAAATACAATACCACGAAGGGTTCGTGTAGCAATTCAAAATAAGTTATTTTGGATTTGTTTGGAGGGTAGAAAATTAGTAAAATTTAATAAAATAGTAATTTTTTAGTTTGTACAGTAAGATAAAAAATAAGTAATTTTTAAAAATTTTAAATATTTTTTAGTAAAATTCAAATTTCAAATATAACTTTTATTGTGTGTTATTTTTTATTATATATAATTATTTTACAAAAATTTAATTATTTTCATTTGATAACTTATTACCATTTTATTTATATATTTTTAAAAATTTTGAAAAATAAAAAATCATGTACATGTGACAAAAATAACTTACTGAAAATAAGTTAACTTTTTTTTTACCCATAAATGAATTTTTTATTTTTAAATATTTTAATATATAAATAATTTTTCTTATTGTTAAATATTTTTCATAATTTTTTTAGAAAGTACGAAAACATATGAAAAAATTATAAAGACATTAAATTTTGATAAAAAAAATCTTATGAAATAAAAAAATAAAATTACTTCTCAAATCTCCCAAATGTATTTAAAATTATTCAATCCTTGCCCATATATATTTGCAGCAGCGCATAAGCGACTCCTTTTGTTAAGTAAGGAAACCCGCAATCGCTACTCGAGAGTGCGCTTTGGGTGAAACTCGCCCCTGTGGTCCTAACCGGCAAATAACCACGAGGAGGTAAACCAGCCTAAGCAAATCTCAGTTGACCGGCTCAATCGAAAAGGTCAAGGGTTTTACGACGGAGAATCGAACTCATGATCAAGGCCAGTGGAGTTCCCTGTCATGACTAACTCGGCTATCCCGAAGGTAGCAACTCACACGTACGGAGAGTAGGAAACGAACATTAGAACACACTATTGTAAAAGTTGTTAATAATAACGCAAATGGGCTCGTGTAACGGTAATAACAATATGTAAGTGCAAATATAATTCCAATATTATTATTACTATTAATAAAAATAATAACACATATAACTTTTAAAAACTACTAACAAATAGCAACATCACGCGCTAGGAGTAGAAATGAGATGAGCTGAAACAAGGTTCAGTTCAAGAGAGTGATCATATTTCTTTGACAAGTACTAATTGAATTAAATATATTTTATTTGAAAAATAAAATTAAAGTAATCAAATTTGAGATTTGAGTAATCATGAGCCAATTAAAACACGGTGTAGTGGGGGGTAATTGCCTCTAGCAATTTGGAAAATTATACTAAATTTATTAATTTTACTATTTTTTTCTTATAAATCATTCTTTCTTTTTTCATATTTTATTTCTATTATATTTTTACTTTTATCCTTATATATTTATCTCAAAAATTTAATTCTACCCACGCTAATTATATATATTAAATCCGCCCTGCATATAGTGTTATTATTTTTTTCATTAGAATTATAAATTGATTGAACTCACATCAATAAATTATTCAAGTTTGATTTGAAAATTTTATCAAGTTGAAAAATACGTTTAAATTTAATATGTTTGTCTTTCTAATCGAGTTTGAGTAGTTTTATTATTCTATACAAATTTAAATTTATCATGTAAAACTCAAATTTAAAGAGTCTATAAATTGTTTTCAAATTATAAAAAGTCAGCTTTTAAGCAAAGCTTTAGCAAATTAGGTACAAATTAAACATCAGCTGCTTATTTCGTTTAATAACCTTATTTTTTTCAATGAGCTAACCACCTCATCAGAACATTCCTTACATATATGTGTGACAGATTTAGTTTAGGTTAAATTTTATTTTATTTTATTTTATAAGTTATATCTGAAATCTCGTTTTAAAATTTAATTTTTTTTAACAATTAAGGGTATAAATTTTTAAGTTAATTTTAATTTATCTAATTTTCAGTGATCAAATAGTCACCAAGGGTGAACAATGGAAGTAATTAAAATCTCATACTCTTAGTTGTCAAACAAAAAAAAAAAAAAAGAAAACCTAAAATTAAAAGTTCAGGTAAAACTCTACCCAACTATAAGAAAAGTCATATTTGGTAATTATTTTTCAAGCGTCAATTTGGTTGTTAAAAGTGATTTTTTCTACCAAAATACAGTTGGTCAATAATAGTAAATTTTTTTCTGAACAAATTAAATTTGGCCTTTAAAAGATGAATTTTTCGGACCAATTGATTACCAAAAGGTTACTTTTTAATGATCAAATTTGATTTGATTGCTAAATATTGGTTTTTTTTTTTTTATCAATTTTAATAAAAAATAACAAAATGTTTATCACCTTTGCCAATCAATTTTTATTAAAATGTGAACTTTTAGCGATTAATTATTTGACAAAAGTAATAAATATTTTATTATTTTTTATGCTTAGAATAAATATTTTATTTTTAACAATCACAAATTTATTTTTTCTTTGCTAAACTTTAGTTGGTAAAATGTTTAACATATAAACATATATTAAAATATATACACGAATATTGATATATACATGTAATAACTTAGTCTAATGGTTAAGTATTTCAAAATTAAGAGAGAAACTTAAAATCGAATCTTAAAATTAAGAAGTAAATTTTATGTTTTTCTATAATTTTTTCCAACTTATTAGTTACCAAATAGTGGACCTTTGACAACTAAACATTTTCCGACTAAATATATTTTTGACTATATGGTAAAAACTTTTGTGACCAATCTTTAATTATTGACTGATTGGGAGCTAAATTATATTTAATCAATAATACCTTTATAGTGTATTTGAATGTCAACATTTTATAGGTTTTGAGGTGTTTTTAAAGTATGAGTTTTGAGATGCTCATATAAATTATATTTGGGAGTTTTTAAGTGATTGATTTTTGAGTATTCAGCAAAACTATGAGAACATCTTAACACCGATGAGTAAATATTTTGTTCCTACTTCTCGAATACCCTAATTTGGGAAAATTTCATAGTTTTATAAAATTTTGAACAGTAATACTCTCGTAAAATATTGAAATCTAAACATAACATTTCTTAATAAAACCCTAGTAATAAAATATATTTCACATTAATTTAATTTAATAAATATAATTAATTAAATTAATTTTATTTAATAATTAATTATTACATTATAATTGTTAGATTAATTAATTAATTAAGTTATTTTAATTATATTATTTATTAAAATTAATATTTAATTAAATATATTTTAAATTAATTTAATTAATTAAATTACATTAATAATTAATAATTAATTTATTAAAAATACATTTCATATTTTATAAATTAAATTAAATAGAATTAATTATATTATATTATTTATTAAAAATAATTTTTATTTAATAAAATATTTAAAAAAATTATTTTAATATGATGTAACAAAAATAGATAAAGTATTGAAATTGACAAAATATTCGTAACATAAAAAATTGAGAGTGAAAATAATTTTTTTGTTTACGTTTATAAATTTAAGTTTTTATTTTTTTGAAAACAAAAAAATAAAACAGATTTAACAAATATTAGATAATCTACAATTTAGATTTGACTTATTTAGGAAAAGTTCTGAATGTTATATATTTTGGATGATGTATAATATGGATATAACTTATTTAGATTAGAATTTTTAGATGTTATTTTAGTAATACCTTTTTTGTGTTTACTAATATATACATTATAATATATTGTTTTATATATGCAATGTAATATTTACTGTTTAACGAATAATTAAGGGTATACGTGTCATTATATATATTAATAAATATTTTAGAATTCATTTAAAAATAAATTTCCAAGCATGAGTTTATTATTTTTAAATCCATATTTCTGAACACTTTTAAACATATACTGACCTATACTTTCTAAACCAAATCAAATCAAACTAAATTAAGTCTTTTTTTCACTTTGTGAAGTCAACTATGAGACCGTTTGGAGGTAGAAAAAAAGTGAAACTTTTAATAGTTTTTTGTGTTTTTTTATGGGTTGTAATTTTTGGTGTATTTGGTGAATAAAAATATAATTTTTAGTAATTTTTTTTTACAAATTTTTACTATTTGGTAAAACTATTACTATAGCAGAGCAGAAAAGTTGTAACTTTTGAGTGTTTGGTAAAATTTTTTACTGTAGTAGAATAGAAAAATGAAAAAAAGTGGGTCCCGCTATAATAATTATTTGCTGTAGTAGAGCACTCAAATTACTTTAGAAGTGTCAACTTTTGGTATTTTTTTAGTGTTTTTTGAACCTCCAAACGAGCTCTATATGAATTTAACGACGCCAATCAATGACTAATTACCAACCAAATTATATTTGATCCATGATAACGACTAAAGGGGTGTTTGGGTTGAACCTAAATTCTGAAAAATTCTGAAAATTTTTAAAAATTTTTAAAATTTATCTCACTGCACGCATTACGAATTCATAATTTATCTCATTTTATCTTACTTTTCATCATACTAAACACCCTCTAAGAAGTGAGTGCATGTGAATTATTGAAGTGAAAATTTGCCCTTCATTTTAATAGGTGGACTTCAAATTTTCTTTTATTTAATAACATCAGATATTATTCATCACTGATTCGCTGTACATGTGTGAAAAAAGAAAAACACTAAAAAAAAAAAGTAATTAAAAATTTATTTTTTTGAGTTCCAAAGGAAGGAATAAAAACCTCATCTAATCCATCGGCGTTGATGTGACTTGCTGAATGTGAATGAACATGCACGAAAATAATAATGATAATAATAATAATAGAGTGCGTCACACCAATTGAAAATAAAGGGCACCTACTGGAAAATTTAAAGCAGTTTCCCTTGCGCTGGATGTGACTTGCCAGAGAAAGGCAAGCAATGGAGCCTACCTGAGAAAACAATTTTTGTTGTATTACAATTGCTGGAAACTTGAGATTTGAAAAGAAAAATTATGAGGGGATATATATATATATACATATATATCAAATTTCATTTTAGTTAGTACATTCATTGTATCTAGTATTCGGAATAGTGTAATTTTATATAGACAAGGCTCGTTACAAAAAAATCAAAAAAGTTTAAAAGTAAAAACTTTTAAAATTTATAATATAAAAAGTTGTTTTAAAATGATGATATTATTTAATTTAATATAAAATTGTTAAAAATTATATAAAATGAAATGTGGTAAAATATTATTGGAGAATTTTAAAAATTTTAAAATTTTATGAAACTTTTTAGTACAAATGTCAGTATAATTTTTTTAAAAATTTTGTCAATATCCACTGAAACGTACCATTAGTGCGCTCCAACGGATTCTAACAAAATTTTTGAAAAAGTTAGGTCTCATTTGGTTTGTTTTTCTAAATTTTGTTTTTTGTTTTTATTTTTTATTTTCTATTTTAAACTTATTTTTCATTTTATGCTTTTAAAAACAAAAAAAATAGCTTAAAATGTATTTGGACACTTGTGTTTTCAAAATTTATTTAAAAAAAAAAAATAATAAGTTTACACATGAAATAAAAAATGACAAAAAATTATTTTGAGCATTTTTAATCTGAAACAAAGAAAATCTTAAAATAAAGAAAATAGAGTATTTTTTGTTTTCTTATTTTAAAATTTTTAAAACGTAAAATGCATAAAATAAAAAATAGAAAACAAAAAATAAAAAAATAAATCAAATACTCAATTAAAATTTTTAAAATTTAAAAAATGTGTTACTTTTTTAATTTTTTTAAGTCTTTTTGAAGCTTCGAACGGGCCAATAACCAGAATATTTCAAACCATTACCGGTTATTGCCGTACATTATACAATGATTGACATAATGAATATATTCTGACCAAAATAAGAATTTATATGAAAGAAATCACATAATCCCTGTAACGTATTAAAAAAAAACTTATTATTCTTTTAAAAAACATTAAAGGAATTTTATGATTTTTTTTTTCACATTAAAAGAATTATACGATTTTTATATTAGATGCATGGAAGAGTTAGTGGAAATTATAATAATATTATTAAAAGGAAAATTATTTAACGGAAATATATATATATATATTTTTTTTACTTTAAAGGATAATCTAGTTAATTTTTAATATGTTTTAGTGCATTATTTTTAAGCATTATATCGGCAACAATATGCTGTATTACCTGTAAATCGATAAAAAGTTAGTATTTTATTCTCTTACTTCTATTAAAAATATTTGAAAACATTTTTATATATTATATATGTATATTTATATTTTATTAATTATCAGTATAAAATATATATATATGTTTCATTTTAAATACATTTTATATCATTTTTAAGCTTTTTAAAAATTAATGGGTTGTATACATAATTTCACTTAAGTGCGTTTGATTTGTTGATAGATGTTGAAAATCTCAAAAAATCTTTGAAAAGTTATAAAATTTATTATTTTTTATCTCACTACATAAATTATGAACTCATAACTTATCTCATTTTATTTCACTTTTTATCACTTTAAATACACATTTAATTTTTTAGCTAAACAAGTCAAACACTACTAGTAAATCATCCATCCTAACCCTACCCGTTACTTTTGCTTGAAAAATATATATTTTTAAGGATATATTTTTATATAAAAATTAATTTAGCTCAGTTTTATTTGTTTTATACAAATTATTTTAATAAATTTAATTTTGATGTATTTAATAAATAGCTTAATTTATTAGGTGAGTATTTAATCAAACTAATTTCATAAAATATTAATTTTTCATAATAATTAATTTTGACAAAGTAGGTTAATAGAAAAAATATAATTTATTACCAAATAACTTACCCCCAAAAAAAGTTATTACTAAATAATTAAACTGTCGTGAGTAGATCACGCTTAAGTGTTGTCAGCGAAAAAATTAGTGTAACTGGCAACTTGCACTTGCGAGCTGTCTGTGAGATCTAACGGGATTTTGTCCATATTTTTTTATATAGAGTTTTTTTTTTTTGTAATTTTTTATTTTTTTCATCTATAAATATTCTCAAATATTTTCTAAATCCTAAGCTCTTATTCTAAACCTAATCCATCGCTCACTTGAGAGCAAAAACACAAAAGAGGTCATTAAACCTAGATCATTTAAGCCTCTTTGCATAAATTTCTTTGGAAAACATATTGGTTCTTGAATCTCAAATCTACGATTGTCTACTAAATTGAAAGAGTGTGTCTACAGCGGCTTGAACGGGTTGAAATTTCACAAAAAAGTTATATTGCAGGTGTATAACAAGCAATGATAAAGTGATCTAAATCAAGTTGATCAATATGAGGATTGATTGGAGATTTTTGTAATATAAGATTTGCAATGAAATTTTTTAATCTGATTCTCGTTAAAGATCCATTATTTTGTTTTTTAGATTTTTTAAATAAATTTTCCCAGTAAATAATTTTTCGTCTCTTGTGAATTATTTGCTTGATTTTCATATTAGATTTATAAATCTTTACATCTAATCTAGGATTGAATATTGTAAATTTAATTATAGTTTATTATTTTAAAAATTTTCATAGTATTTGGAAAGATTTTCAATTTCAATTTTGCTATTTGCAGAAAACAGTGATGGGGTTGAATATGCTAGAAAAGTACGTAGAAAAGCTTATCCTGCTATAAAATTAACAAAAAGCAGTGTGCGTGTTTTCAATTTTGCATTTATCTAATGTAATTTTCAAAAAGTGGTCATAAATATATTATTATTAGTAGTAGTAGTACGTAGTACCATTAATATATTGTTATTACACAAGATATATTGAAAGTATTTTCAAAATTATTTATGCACCATTTGATGTATCAAAAAATAAAATAAAAAAATCTCTAAAACTTTTAAAAATCTCTAAAAATTATTTAATTTTTATCTCATTGTACGAATTATGAACTCACAACTTATCTTACTTTTTGTCACTTCAAATAAACTCTTAATATAACTTGTGCCTTATGTATATACAAAAGGGTTATTATAAGCTGTTACATTTGACAAAATATATTAAATTTATAAATATGATATTTCTAACCTTAGCTATCAAAAATTTTATCCCTTGGCATGCTTATGGCAAAATAAGACTTTCAATTTTTACAATAATTTGTCGAAG
Source organism: Pouteria glomerata (assembly GCA_035590655.1). Lineage (NCBI taxonomy): Eukaryota > Viridiplantae > Streptophyta > Magnoliopsida > Ericales > Sapotaceae > Pouteria > Pouteria glomerata. The sequence goes on along the minus strand of JAVXUM010007262.1, from coordinate 1,376 downwards.
AGAATCTTTACATATAATCTAGTTCTATGATTATTCTGATCTTATTATAGTAGATCAAAACGAAAATCGATACCAAAATCAAAATTATACCTTACTATTATTCTAGTAGTTGTCAAAGATGGACTATGTTTACGAGTGGCTGTTCGAATAATAATAGTAATATTTACACAGTTATTTTTTCATTTTTGCAACTCCTATTAAAAAATAATTACTGTCACTTCACTTATCAATGCTATATGAAGGTTCTAGTTGAGTTGCAAAATTAATTTTACTAGTATTACTTCTATTTTACAATTCTATTCTTAATAATGAGCATAGAGGTACTTAAATAATAAGCAAAGTCATTTGTCTTAACGACGATTTACAACTGAATATGTCATTTAAAATGACGGTTTCTTTGAACTAAAATTTTATTTCTATTTCTCGTATAAGTAATTACTAGAGATGATTTTATTGAGAATATATTTTTAGAAGGACGATTTCAAACAGTGGTTTATTTATCAAAATTATTTCTGACTTTTTTTTTTAGAGTTCAAGGAAAACACTAAACCCAATAAATCAGATCAAAAACTTAGCCGTTGGGAGATGCTTATTAACACACGCACACCCTAACATCCTACCGATGTGAAATGCCTGCTCACTATACATTTTTCGTGCTAAAGTCTAATATTAACAGAGCAATCTAAAAGAGAGTGGTACATTAGACCAAAATGACTAATAATTATTTTTTTTAGAGTATAAATAAAATATCAAACTTAATAAATCAAATCAAAAATTTAATCACCGAAAGAGGCTTATTCCTCTTACTGACGTGTTTAACAAACACTATAGAATTCAGAGCTGCAATGATAGGCAAATGACGGTGGGAGGTGGGTACTCTAATCCTTCTCTTTTTGGCATTCAGTACCACCAAACATAAAATTATTTGATGGGGATATGATGCAACTTTAAAATTTCAATACCAACATGAGTGAAAATTCAGACTGTTTGGATTAAAAAAATTTGGTAAATATATAATAAAAATATAATTAATTTGATATAAAGGTAATATGTATTAAAATTTAATTAAAAATAAAAAAATAATTAAAATTTAATATTTTTTAACCATTTAAATGGACCTCAGTATTGAAGATTTATTTTTAGAAGGTGGAAAGATGCTCACCTTTTTCAACGCCAATGACACGACAACTTTTGTCTAATGGGAACACAACGGGGGTTGAGATGTCCATGCCAACAAATTAATTTTTATTGCAAATATAGATTGAATTTAATTTTAATTTACTTTTTAAATAAAAACCGATATTAAACATGATATATATATATTTATGTGTGTTTGTGTGTGTGTGTGTGTGGGGGGGGGGGTGCTAAGGCTTAAT
>JAVXUM010007245.1:0-10348 GCA_035590655.1 Pouteria glomerata | reverse complement strand
TACGCACGAGGTTTCACGTCAACTACACAATGTTCGCATGTATAGTTTTAAGATGGTCCTCATATGTCATTATCAACTCATATAACATCTCACGCATTAAAACAATTCATAAGATTCTATGTTTCCAGTTTGAAGCCAAGGTTCTTTACTATCCCTTCCATTAGGGTTTTACCCATCTCAACTTGAATGTCATTTCTTTAGCTCTCACTGGGATTGTTTAAGTAATTTTATAGGTACAACATTGACGATTTCATATACATTCCCATCTTAGTAGCATTACTATGCATGAAAATGTAAGCAATGTGGTTCAACTCAATTTCTTTAGGCACTTTAATTCAAATGCATCATAGCAACAACATAGCATAATCAAGACAACATGAACGTAAACGAGAATCATGAGGGTTCAGTTTAGAAGTATCATAGGTTGAAGAGTAAAGCTGGTGATTGATAATCCAAAAGACAAAGCAAAACAATGTTCAGGAACAGGGGAAGGCCGGGCGCCCGCGCCAGACCCAGGCGGGCGCACGGGGCCACGGGCGCACACCCAGTTCCCCAGGCGGGCGCCCTCCGAGGCCGGGTTTTTCTGGGTCTAATTCACCTTTTGACTCTTATCCTTACCTTTCCACTCTTGCACATATTTAGACACCAAATTCCACTTTCCATTTAATTTTACACCTTTCAAGATTACCCTAACTCCAAAGTCTCATAACTTTCTTCTCTCTCCTCTGCTCACTCATAATCAAGCAATCCAACTCAATCATCAATACCTATCCTAGTTAGGTTCCAAATTTGGTTTGATTTCTACCACCTACCATGGTCTTTCTTACTAGACAAGAATTCAACAAAAGAAGAAGAAGAACTCTAAATTAGATTATAAGAAGTTCCCTACCTCAAATTTGTGTTTTAACTCTCTTCAACACTTCAATCTCTTTAAAACTCCAAAATAGTTCCTCTTCCTTTAAAATAGTTCCAAGGGCAAGCTAGCTTCAAAACTTGGTCTCTTCTTGGTTTCTCCTTCTCTTTGCTTCTCTTCTTCACTCTCTTCTTGATCCTCTTCTTCCACAAAATTCTCTCAATTCTTTTCTCAAACTTTTCTCTCAAACTCTCGAACTCACTCTTCAATGGCCGGTTCTCAAAGGGGTCCTCTCCTTCCCTCCCTTTCACACTTAGTCAAATATATTATCTTAATCACTAACTATGCATACATATATCTATAGCACCAAGGTGGCCGGCCAAGGGCAATTGGAGCCACACATTCCCACCAACACAAATAGATATAATTATAATTATGCACACAAAGTCTTCCAAACATTTAAACCTTGGGACCCACCATCTTAAATGCAATTGAAGACAAACAAAACAAAACACAATGGAGGCTTAAGGCTTTGCCCGGCCATGACCCATTCCTCCACCAAAGTTGATATTATTAAATATATTTACATGCCACCATGAGGTCAAATGGTCAACCAACCAATCACCCACCCATGCTTAGTCCAAATTAAGTGAATTGAGTCAAAATAATACAATTTTTCCTCTACTTGGCCGGGTCATGCTTTCCTTCCATTTCTTAGTTTAATATGCACACTTCACTACAACCATGCACAAGCAAAGTTGTAAACACACCCACAAACCAAGCCATGCACTAATAAAAGCACGATCATGCATGTTCAAATAGACAATACATAAATAAAACCATGGAAATGTTTCCCTACCACTTGGCCAAGGTTCACAACCACCATCTTTTCCCCACAACCATGCTCAAGCAAGGAGATGAACATGCCAAAGTCTCAACACTTATACATTTTGGATAATCAAAGTCTAAACCACAATAACTCTAATTTATTTCAAGGAAACCAAACTAATTCCATTAATCCCATTTATGCTAAGGGCCAGGGTATCACAGAATAGTAGAATCTGTATACTTTTGAATGATATGGGTACCAATGAAATAACGACGAATGATTCTAGGATCAATTTTTCTCTCAAGTGAATTATAAATTCCTACTTCTATTGCACAACCTCAAATTCAAAGATGGTTAAGGCTAGGTTTCCTACCAATCCACAATTGAAAAGGCATTTTGGGAATAGTTACTAAGGACTCTATTAAGAATGTAAATAGCACACTTAATGGCTTCATAACAAAGGCACATAGGCAAATTAGACATGCTCATTATACTCTTCATCATGTTTCTGGGCCACACTCATTGTACTGTAAAAAGTACAATCATAAGCCTTAAATTGAGGATTGTTAGGTTAATTTATACCTTAAAATGGTGGAAGAAAAAGTTTTATTGTATTAAAGAAGGTTGTGCGTGAATTGCAAGTATCTGACTAGAAACATAATAGAAATTGAATCAAAAGAGATCAACTCAAGAAAATAGTTCGAACACTTGTTCAAACAATATATTGTTTGAACGTTGGTTCTAGCCACAAAAGGTGTAGAAAATGGAAGAACAACAAAATTGTCTAAGTGTGAAGAATTGGTTCAAACCTTCATTCGAACCATATTTTGTTTGAACCTTGGTCAGAACAATAGAAACTGTTGACAGGAAAAGAAGTAGAAAAATGTCTAAGGAAAACGTGTTCGAACCACTCTTGGCTTGAACTTTCATTCTAATAATAGAATGGCAAACCCATCTTAAAGCAAAGAAAATTCTAAGTATGGAAACAAGCCCTTGTTCTAACACGTGTTCAACCAACAGAAGCTAGAATGAAGCTCAAGTAAAGAAAAAGTTAAGTGTGGGAAAAGGTTCGAACCATTAATTGTTCTAACCATTGTTTAATCAACAGAAGGCATGCAAGGTCCAATTAAAGTAAAAATGACTAAGTCTCAGAATCTGGCTTGAACTTTTACGCGAACTACTAGCTTGTTTGAACACTTGCTTGAACTAACCTATAATTTGGGAATTCTGTAATTCAACTATGTTTTGAAAGAGTAATTGAGTACTTTTGGTTTTATATTATATATAGACGAAAGCAAGGTCATTTGAGAGAGTTTTTTCATGAGTACAATTCAATTTTTTAGAATTCATTTGTAGAGAGAAAGTTTAAAGAAAGAAAGTAGATTAAGTTTACATTTCAATCAAATTTTGTATTAAAATTTCAGATTATGAATATATTTTCTTTATTTTTAAGTATTCTTAATTCAATTATGCGTGAGTAGATCTGTTTCTTGGATTTAAGGAAAGTTTTGTAGTTGATTTACACGTATTTCAAAGTAATGAGCTCAATGTTCTATTTTCTTATCAGTTCAAGGTTCTATTTATATTTGATTTGAATTCTTCCTGATTTTGAGTTGTAATTTCAACGAAATTCTTAATTTGTATAGTTTATGGCATTTGTTTATGAAATTTTAGATAGAATCGTCATGCACTTCTAATGAAATCATATGATGATTGCTACTTTTAGATTCCATATGAGAGATCTATAGATTACGCATATAAGGCATTTGATTTGAAGCTTCAACCAGATTTGATACATAAATTCCTATTCAAATCAAATTTAAATTGTTCCAATATGGTTTTGTATAGAAATATCCTCCGATCTACCTACTTAAGGTGTAGATTGAGTAATTAAAATCCTTAGAACTAAGTGTAAATCACTGTAAACTTGTTTTGAATCCAAGACTTTCTTAAAATTGTTTAACAAAAGGTTTTACACTAACTACCATTTTCAAACCAAATTAAACTCTATCATTCATTGTGAGACCAAGTTTCATTTAAAACTTTTTCAAAAGTGTTTTGTTCATTAATTTTTGGTTAAGGCTCTTTGTGGACATAAATTGGTACTTACAAGTTATTGTGCTTCAATAGACACCTTGCACTTGCAGTGGAGCCAATATTAACATAAATTGGAATCAAGCAAGCACACACCATTATGTTCAGAACCACCAGGTATATTAGAAAATAATCTGACATTCTTACAAGTACTTGCTGAATTGTCCCATATATTGCCTAGTAACATCATGTCTTCCATAATACTCATCACCACAATCAGACCTCACAATTTTAATGACTTTTGAATTTTTTTTTTTCAATTTCATTTTTAAAAACTTTAAAAATTTCAATAAGAAAAACATAGAGAAAATGGAAGAAATCATCAATGAAAATGAGAAAAATTTTATTGCCACAAAAGGTAGAAGTGTAAGGTCTACTAATGTTAGTATATATAATCTCAAGTAAGACACTGCTACGAGTTGCATTATTTTTCTTAATCTTGCCCAACTTTTCACGAATATAGTCAACACAGGTGTCTAAGTCTCTAAAATTAAGATATACTAAAATATCATCTTTTATAAGCCTTTAAATTCTCTCTTTAAACATGATCTAGCCTTTTATGCCTTAACAAATGAGATTTATCTTTGATTTTAAGTCTTTTAAACACACTATCGTCAACATGGATATAGGTATACTCAAAATTATTGACTAGATTTAGCTTATATAGACTATTTTTTAAAACACCATGTCTAACAATTTGAGAATTTTGAAATAAGTGAACTATACCATTGTAAAATTGAAAGCAATAACTAATTTTGTACATAAAAGAAATAGAAATCAAAATGTGTCTAAAAGACAATGCATAAAAAAATAATTTTCAAAATAAGTTTAAAATTAGACTCCAAATTTAAAATGACATCTCTTATGAAGTAGACCCTAGCTACTTCATCATTCTCTACTTTAAGTTTGGCTTCATTCTTACTTGGCTTTTGTTTGGTTTTTAAATCCCAACAAAGATTTAGCAACATGAATAGTTGCACCATTATCACACCATCAAGAATCTGATGGGACATCAACTAAATTGATTCAAAACAAACTAAAGCAAGCAAATTATCTTTTTTTGTTCTCTATCCAAGATTGAAATTTAGTGCAACCCTTCCTGATGTGGCACTTCCTTTTATAGAAAAACATTTGACCTCTTTCTTTATGATAGTGTTGGGACCTAACAAATTTTAGGTTTGATGATTATCTTTACTGTGCTTGTTATTATCCTTACCCTTATGAAGAGTATTGTCCTTAGGTTTTTAATAGTTCCCCGAATTTCCCTTTCCCTTACTAGGTTTAGATTGAGAAACAAACGTGGCAGTAATAGGCTTCTACCTTTTAAGTTTTTCTTCTTCTAAAACACATTTTCCAATAAGGTCATTGACCCTCCATGATTCATCTTGGTTGTTATAGGCAAATTTTATTTAGCTACAGTCTAGTTAAAAAGAATTAAGGCATGGTGCAAAATAAAATCACTAGAAAGTACTTTTGTATTCTTGGTCTCAAGCATAACACTCAAAAGATGCTCTAAAATAGATCTTTTAATATCTATAAGATTTAGGCAATTAAATCTTTCCCATTTTGCATATAAACTTTTTAAGATATCATGCTAATGGCAGTAAGTACGATAGGCTTAGGCTCTCTTAAAGCCAGATCTACGTCATTAATCTCCAAGGCAAACTCAGTGTCTTACTTCCACTTCTTATAGTTCGAGCTATTGAGAAGACAATAGTAGTATTGTTATTGTTAACTGTAAAATTAATTGAACAAAGTAATAAAATAATGATTACCAATTAAAGATAGTAAAGAATTCAAAATTGTGTTTTAAACTTAATCAAGCATAAATTGTAAAGGATAGCTTGGTGCATCATTACCATTTCCCATTTGGAAAAAAAGTACAACATGCTACAAAGTCCTAATAACAAACTATCAAATGAGAATGGTCGGATTAGAAAAATCAATCCCATTTGTGTAGACAAACCCTTCCAACCCCAAAGATTCTCTAATTAGCCACTAAATATCAACTATGTCACTAAAACATACAACAATCCACTTTAGACAAGTTATTAAATGTAATAATATAATGTATCTTGTCATTTACAAATATGCAAAAAAATAAAATAAAAAATCAACGAGCAATAACACCATAATCAATCACAAATTTCTTACCATGACAAAATCATATGTAAATTGCATATGATCGTAATTATTATTTTCTGCCATTACAAAAAAAATAATTAAAGTGCTTAAAAAATTGTAAGAAAAATACAAAAAATAATCATTTTTTAAGGCCTTCAAATAGCGTAATTAAAAGCGTTAGATATTATGCAATCAAAACCAATAGAAGTACACATCATCACTAGATCTAAAACAACAAAAATAGGTACAAGTAAAAATTTACCAAATGTTATTGTACAATTTTTGAAAAATTACAAAAACTAGTATAAAGTAAGGCTGAATAAATACCAAATATGCTCCAAAAATTTTACACAACTATTTTTGAAATTCTCGTAAATTAATAGAATTCGTAAAAAAAACAATTGGCACAAAAGATAACCCTCACACACCTTAACGCCCTTATGCCGTGAGTGGGAAGTGTTGGGGCAGCCTCATTTGTCTTCTACCTTTAGCTGAGTTGATACCTAATGCATTTAATTGTAACAAAACCGATTGCAATGAAGTACAAATTCAACAAATTTTTAGATGTTCTAATGCAATTAAATTATACAAACAAAATAAATAAGCATTGAAAAACAAGGTTTTTTTTTTTTTTTGTTTTTTAATTTTGAAGAAAAACATTGCATGAAATTATAACTTTGAAGGAACCCTAAAATTGGCCATGATGGGTTTGTTACAAAACCTAAGTTTTGATGCATAAAATTTACATGGTTGTGTTCACAATGATCCTAGGAGCATTAATATAGAATTTAATTAAATTTTTTCTACATAAAATAATAGGTTTCTATCATCTTTATAAGAACCTATGCCATTATTTAGGACAGACTTTGAACATACATATCTCTTACTATTGTCCATGTTTTATTACAAACCACAAATCAATATCTTTCTTGTTCTGACAAGAATAAAATCCCTTTATTAGATTTGAAAAAACAGTGGATAGATTAATCAACAATTTAAATACATAAACTTGTAACTATAGAATCCTCAATCTAAATACATAAGACAGAGTATGAAAAAAATAAAGTTCAAATGTACATAATAAGATTCAAACATACATAAAACAGTAGACAAAAGACAAAATTAACACACATTATTGAAACTGTACCCTTTAATATTTTCGAATAAAATTTATTTATTATTGAATCTAAATCAATATCTTTAACAAGTTCTCGTTCAATGTAAATCATCATAAAATCTGCTAAGAACTACTCTTCTATTTTATTATGAAGAACAATTTTAACATGTTTATAGCTGAAAATGCTCATTCTATAGTGGCAATAGACGTCACACCCCTAACCTTGTAGTTTAGGACAAACGGTATGGGAATATGAGAACTAAATAAAAATAATAAAATAATTCATGTCTAAGGTCAGGTAATATCATAAACATTAACAAGAGAATTTAATAATCGTACCTCATTCACATATTAAAATAATAAAGATGACATCATCAAAATAAAATCTAAGTCGCACTTGGCGACACAATTCAAGACTTATGCTGCCAAATAAATATCATCACAATACAATCTCAAAAATATAATAAGTCTAGGACCTTCACCTTGGGTCGCACAAATAAAAATACAATGGTCCAACAAATAAATAAAGTATAAAGTCAAATACGACAATCTCAGCTTAATTTTGGATGACTGCTACCTGGCATTACGGGTCACCTGTAATAAGAAATAGGTCAAGAACCATCACTCAGTAGGTGAGACTATGTAAGTGTACACGAGTGTACAATAATCAAATACACAATATAACTCACAATAATCTTAATAAAATATAATATATCAATGTAAGTGTGATACAATGGCCAATTTATTCTTTAATCTCCATCAATCCCCAACCTTATCTTAGGACAAGTGATACTTAAAAGAATATGGGCCACTAAATACATTATTATCGCTTATGGTAAACGTTTGTCTTAATATAGGTCACAAGTGAGGGACCGTATTATATCCCTAGCCCATCAGCTAGGAAATCCTGTTACATCCTTAGTCAGGCATTTGTTTATCTTAAGTGAGTCTGGCTACAGTCAGAGAAATTTTACAATATATCAGCTCAAGATTGACATTCTAACTCAAATGACTAATATCTAGTCACATATATCAATTAGAGATCATCTAGTATTTTTAAAATTCTCATTTTATGATTTTTCTAAAAAATGGATATCCCATTAATATATATGACCCATGTCACAGCATGTCAATAATGTAAATATGACACTCATAATCAATTAACAATCACAATACATAATCGGATGATATGACCTTAGGTCCATGCACATGATATACTTAATCATGTAAATCAATATCATCTCATAATAACAATGCATTCCCATTACGCTTGATGATGATTTGTGGTCCAATTTGTCTTTAAAAATCAATAACCAATGACTATAGGCACAAATCATGTTTTAAAATCTCAAAATTAGCTTTTCACCAAAAAAAAAAAAAAAAAAAAAAAATAAACAAATGTGTCTAAATGCTTGTTTGGATAGCTGGGTACTTTGTCTGTCCTGTCACCCATTCGAATAACTAAGCCCATCATATGGTCCAAACGCCCATCTAATTGACAGTACCAATAGACCATTTTCTGGATTTATTTTTAGCGAACTCCAAACCAAAATCTCCCTAAATTATCAACGGTTTTTCCTCAATAAATGCGAAATGCTACTTTACTAATAAAATATAAATGGCTTTCAAAGCAAGCCACAAGTTTAACAATTAATCATACATACAAATATATCGGTAACATGTTTACACGAGATTAATTCCAACAATAACTCAAGGAATGCAAATTTTCTAATGTATAAATATGCATAAATACACACACACACACACACATATTTTAAACCCAAATCATCCAATATTCAACTGAAACAAGCATATAATATCCCAAAATCATCCTAACAATGTATAGAAACACATGTAAGCGTCTCCTACCTCAAATCTGGATAAAGAATAAGAAAATTGGAAAAATACAAGTTTGGCTTCAAAACTTCCAAATCCTATATCTCTCATCTCGAGCCAACTTACAAAAATAATCACCATTATGGCTATCACAGTGTCGGAGACTATCGATCTAACTGATTTACCTCTCTGAATTTCATTTTTTCTTCTTACTCTCTTTCTAAGACAATATAGTTCTAAGCCAAACCTAATTTAGGAAAACGCATAAACCCAACCAACCAGACCAAACCTTGGGTCTAAATATTTAATTAGCTCAAAATCTCAATCGTTGGCCTCTATGGTAAAATCAGTCGGGGCACCTGAGAAGCGGTGGTGTACCCTGCGGCGGATGTCAACAGCTCGAGTCCGCTTATCTCCAACTCGTGAACTTAGCCGATACAAAGCTATATGATAGCACCCAATTAATAAATAGCGAAAATAAAATATTGGGTGCTACAATAGAAATAGGCAAAGTCGAAACAAGATAAATCAGCTTATCAATCAAATAATTGTGTCGTGACTTACTTTTTTCAACCAATCATCAACATAAATTGGAAATTATAAGCACATTAATCTTATAATGCTCAAGCCAACATCTCAAATAATGCACTCCCTGTTCATTGAAATCTTTAAGATAAAATTTCTCCACAAGCTTATAAATATGATCAACTTTCAATGACTTAAAGTTGTTCTTAGGTTCAAAAGTAGAGCCAAGCATAAGAAGTTTCACGGTCGTATCATTGAATCTAGAATTTAACTCTTCCAACTAAAAATTAATTGTCAAGCCAAATATGTCAACATGATAGTGTCACGCCCCGAATCCGAGGACCCGAGGAGTGAGTGTAAAACATGCAAACCATGGATAACCTGAGAAATATATCAGAGCAACGCAACATCCACACAGTGGACCCACATAACTAATGTAACATAAGTAAAATAATTTACATAAATTGGTTTATGAACATTACATTTTGGCATTACTACTATGGTAATAATCGGTACAACTTTTTTTTTTTTTTTTACAATATTTACATTACTCAAAACTAATTATACAACTAGATGTGGTATCTCCTCTTCGGGCTTCAGCTAGCCTTCCTGAGTGGGCCCTGCATAGACATCTGTAGGGACGTGAGCACGGACGGCGTGTGCTCACGCTACTCCACACTAATATATATATGCATGCGTGGTAATGCACTTTAAAAGAATATAAAGTATAACAGGGCAATATATAAGGAAATTCATAATACACAAAATATTAGCATCAAACGACAATTCACATTCAGCACTGATCAACATATCATTAGCTTCAAAGTATACGCTTTATGTTGCCATTTATTAACCGTTCCATTTCACAACAAATTTCCACACAATCATCAACATCAACATCATCAACATCATCGGGGAATGGGTACATATGGGTACCTGGCTAAACATCATTTGTGAGCTACTAACTCAC
>JAVXUM010007236.1:0-10348 GCA_035590655.1 Pouteria glomerata | reverse complement strand
AGAATTAAACAAGCTTACCTTGGTCTTCCTTAGGCTCTAAACCTTGAATTTCTTGCTCTAAACTTGCTCTTTTCTTGGTTTTCTTCTTCCCCTCTCTTCTCTTCTTCTTCCTCCTTCCCTTCCTAGCTTTTCTCTCAATTTTCTCACTGATTTTCTGTGTTAAAACAGCCTTGGCAGAATGCTCCACCAAAGCTGTCCAGAATTCTGTTTTATAATTACCTCCCCCCTCCAACTCATCTTCCATGGCCAATAACATTTCTTTCCTTGGTCTAAATTAATCATGAAGCCTTAAGCTTACTTTAGGCTTAATTCAACCCTTAGGGACCCACTTAATTAATTAATTTAACACCTAAGTATCCAAGTAATCACATGTGCTGAATTTTTGGAGTTACTAGAACCTTGTGGAACCTTTTAGACCATTCAGCCACCATGGCTTTCTTTCAGCCGACCAGGCCATATTTCCACCTCCTTTGACTTGTCAACACACCTTAGGAAGTGACCATTTTGTCCCCCAACAATTTAATTAATTTATTTTAAGTCCTAAGGTCAAAATTGGTTGGAAAAGTCAACATTTGTGGCTGTTTTCTACCTTTGGCCGACCAGCCCTTAATTCCCACTTTAATTCCTATATTAAATACTAATTAACCTCCTAAGTCTCTAGAACACTTTAATCTTTACAAATTGGAGCAAAAACCCTAGCATTTTTAAGTTAAAATTCACCAAAATTCACTTTACAATACCTTAAACTCAATGGAACCAATTAGGGTTTTCAAATCCCTAAATATGCATTGATGTTTTCCAAATGGTTTTTAGGGTTTTATGAGGCTTCAATAAGGTCTTCTTTAAGCTAAGTTTGAGTTCTAAGAATGGTCTTTAGCTTAGGGTTTAATTTGGGTTCAAAAGGCACCAAAGGTTCCAAGTGTATGTACTTAGGAAATTCAGGGTATTACACATGCCTAGATCAAACATCAATAACATAACCATGTTACGTTACAACAATTTATCATCAATAGTTATCTTTTATCCCAACATTCATAAACAAGTCATCGGGGTTGGGTACACACACACACACACTGTCTTTTATGGGCTAACGCCCAACAAAAACAGAGAACCGAAAACACATATATCGTCTTTTATGGGCCAATACCCAATAGAAACGATATGAACCAAATATCATATTGTGGGCTACTAACCCACCGGCATGAACACCTAACCCAGCGCAAGTTTTGGGATTTTCAACCTGAGGGTAATCTTATGACCCTTCCTATTTACTGTACCTCATATCCCCGGCACATCAGCGATCATTTTTTTTTCATTTGGTTCTCATTAATCCTCTCATAACTTCCATGACATCTAACCATTCTTTAAGTTTCCAAGAAACTTATACATTTTAAGCTTTCCGTCATACTAAGTTCACATCTCATTCATTGGTCATCATTAATCAAATAATTCCAGCATAGCATGCCATGCAACTTTAAAAGTAACACACAATTACACTTATAGACATTAAGGAGTATGAAACATGTTTTCAAATTCATAAGATCAAATATAATAATCAATGTTATTATCATGTAAAAATGTAATGCAAAACATAACTATGGTAAAATGCAGAAATTAAACTTAGTTAAAAGTCTGAACAAGGCTCAGTGGGTGTCTAACTAGGTTCCATGCTGTGCGCCGAAGAAGGCAGGCGCCCAACTGACTCCCAACTCGTGCACCCACAGATTCGATTCTGGTTCAATTTTGATGCTCTGTTTTTAGGTTTCTCGGTCTTAATCAATTATAACCTCAAATTTACCTTGTTTTAGACCAGAATCATGATATTTCTTTATTCAAATCTAACCATAAGACTTATGGGTGTCTAAACAAACAAACCATTTGGACTTTCATCAACTACAACCCATTTTATGGATCAAAATTCATTCCATTCTTATAAACCTATACATATATATATGTGTGTGTGTGTGTGTGTATAACTTTCAATTTCGTTTACCATTTTCATCTATGACTTACATTAGCTACCCTATTATGATTCTTAGTTCTCATTACATAACATATATGTAAATATAATGCCAAATATCCCTACCTTAAGCTGTATAGAAGAAGAGACAAGAAGATAGGTTTCCTCCGATTTACAACCTCTCTTAAACTCCAACTTTAATCACCTCAATCTCTTAACTCATTGACCTAAATGACAAACAAATCACATATATAGGTTTCTTAAACATCCAATTGCAACCTCACAAGATTAATTTGAATTTACTTATGCTTAGAACCACTTACCAAGCTTCATTCTTCTCTGGTTCTTTTTTGCTACTCCTTCTTTCTTCTTCTTTCGATTTTTTCCTCCCAATAACATTACTTTTTTCTTTATTTTCTCCATACACATGTATATATATATTTACAATTATTATAATGGTCTTCACAGTGAATTTTAAGTTTCCTCCATCACCCTAGACTACCTAGGTTTCGTAGGTTTAAGGCTTCGGCCGTTTAAGTCAGAGCAAGCCTTACCCATGACGTATGATACAGGTCGGGTGCCCAAAAGGTTCTTCTTTATGAGCCCAAGGAGTCGAGCAACCAAAGGCTTCCCATCTCGTGCGCCCAAGGTCTTGTGTACCCCACTGTGTAAGAATTTGTGCACCCATAGCACCTTAACTTGTGCCGAATTGTTAATTTTTGACCCTTTTTGCTCTCTTTTTGAATTCTTCCATTCCATGTCACCAATAACACTTAAGATTACCTAATTAGCATATTATTATCTCCAAAACATATTGTAATCATATATTAACAATTATATAAGTATTTGGCATATTACAGAAGGAATAGATTACCCAACTAAACTTTAACAAACCCTAATGATTAAATGCAATGTAAAAGTTATTTTTTAGAATTTTTACAAGCCTATTTATGACAAATCATTTTAAGCGCAAAAGAGTAATATTACAAATTCCAAAAAAGTTAGAAGACTAGCTAGAAAAGGGTCCACAGGCGTCCATAGCAAGACGGCTGTGCACTTGACCTAATTCAATTCAAGTTATTTGATGAAATGGCCCACTTAAACACCTAAAATAGGTTCTCAGGGGGCGCACAACTGCAAAATAGGATGGGCACACTCGAAGGGGGACATACCTCATAAAAATTAGGAAGTGTACCCCATGAGGGATGCACACTCCAAGGAGTAGGCGACACACCCCCAAATTGTGCTTGGCTTTTCTTTCTACCTTCTTGCTTTAACTTCTTTCTTTAGTCCACCCACATGCTTCTTTCTACTTTTCTTTATTTCCCAGATTGGTGATCATTAAGTAGCTCATTCCTTCAACATGTATTGTCTCTAAAACTTCCTTATTCTTGCTAATTTTCTTCATTATCTACAATACAAGTATCAAAGATAAGAAATCATGAAATATTAATAAAATCATTGAAATGGCTTGATAATATACTCAACTCAGTGATAGAATGATGCATAATATGTCAATGATTACGTGCAATCAGAAAAGTAAAAAATTTGATTGTTATTAAAAATGGGCTTTATCGTGCGCACATGTGTCCGCATGGACCCAAGCTGAGTCGTCAAAACATCTGTCCCCATAGTAGAGTCAAGGTGGTGTCCGAGTACGTAGAGTCACAATGGTGTCTGGACATGTGTTTACACAACAGAGTCAAGGTGGTGTTTGGATAGGTGTTCGAATAATGAGCCATTTGCACAGCCATGCGCATAATCGCTGTCTAGTAGCTTAAAACTAAACTCTATTTTGATTTTCCATTTCAAATCTTTAAATTTAAACTTCCATATTTGAAATCCTTTATTAAAATCAATTCAAACTTATTTCAAATCAGTTCAATTAAAATTTTATGTTACCCATTTGGGTCTTAATCTATTAACTTGTATTTTCCAATCTTATCTCCATCTTAATCTTCACGTGAACAACACATCTCAAACCAAACCATTAAACTTCTATACGCTAAATTAACAACAACAAAATTCTCAAATAAGTTACCAATTGTATGTGGAACAAGTCTCTACATCAAAAACTTAGAAAGAAGAAACTACGGTGCATGGGATAACACTCTATCAAAGTTAGAAATGCCAAAAACTCAACCACAACTAACCTACACTTCGTAATAACGAAACAAAAATTCTAACGCGTTTAGTACCAAACTAATTGAAAGTATATAAGAAGAATTTGACCGACTTTGGGCATATAATGTTTATATATATATAGGTGGGTTCCTTAAAGAGAAAGGAAATAAAAAGGCTAGGCCTAGGCATGGGTAGTGACCCTGTGCCACTTGCATCACTAGGCCGAGCATGGGAAAAAAGTGGGACGTACGTGACCATCAATTGAAATTTCACAAAGCTAGTTTGGCAAGAAAAAGTCTCAATTGTCTAGACATGGGTCTGCATGCAGGCTGTCTGCACGTGGGCCATCTGCACGTGGGTCCACACGGTCTAGGCCAGATTTAAAAAAAAAAGTCCTTAAGTCATATTAGTCAATACCAAATAATTGAAACATAATATGCAATACCAAGGTCATAGTCATCTTTGAATTATCTCACTAATAATAGTTAACATAAATCAGCTTTAATCTAAGAACATGGTATGACATGAATAATGTATGTGTATTAGTTTAAGATATAATTTGATATAACTTGTGTGATGTTATTGATGATGATAATGGATATGGAATTGATAATGAGATATGGTAATATGTTGTTGATTTAGAGATAGCAGATATTGAAAAAGTAAAAAGGTATGTAGTTACCCCTGGTTTGAGTGTCCCTAAAACTGCACAGGGTTTGGTTATTGTGCCAATAGGTTAATAACCTATATAATTGGATAATAGTTAATATTGGTTAATCATAACTATTAGATGTTAATCCATAAATGACGACATTAACTTGGTTAATCATAACACTTGAGTCAAAACTCATGAAAAAAGACAATTTAGTTCATTATTTTCATTGGGTGATTAATCCATAAAAGATAATGATTTCAGTTGTGCTAGCTAATCATGGAGTAGTATTGTAAAGTATCCACCCCATGTATGTTATGTTGATGTAAGGATGATGATTTATAGATAATAAGACATTGGTTATGAGAATGATATTATGTGACGTATTGGATATTAATGTTATGATATGATGATATTATTATATTATTATTGATATTTATTGCATGGTAATATCATGCTGGAGCATGTGTTATATATTATATATGTTATATGTGCGGTATATGCACACATGGACTATTACTTACATCCCTATAATTTGTGTTACAAGTGTAGAGCTTGAGGCCTAGGTGGGCTCAATTTGTTTTGGCCAATGTTTTGATATTATTTTGTACTCTAAGGAGATTATGTAATTTTTGTATTGGATATTGATTCGATATGATTTTAAAGGCCAGAGTCCCTAATTAATATCCTGGATATATTATGGGTTCTTGTAATAGAGCACTGTTGCTCGATCATGGCTGAAGCTTTTTTATTTATTATTATTTATGTTGGATGTCTTCTCTAGCGTGGTCATGTGGCTTTGATTAGGTTTATGATTGATATATGTTGATTGCATGTGATTAATTAGCTAACTTATTAGTTTTTTAAATTCATGATAAGACAAATTATCATTAGTATATCCACCAACCAGGGCTGTTTACTATTTGCTATTAGCAATGAAGCGAGCCACAAAGGTTTCTGCCAACTAAGATCACGTACTGATTCACCTGGACTCCAGCTTGTGCAACCGGTATAGAGCCACTTCCCATAGATTAGAATGAAAGACCTTGCATATGAGGGCAACGTTATAGCTCTAGAGATATATAACTTGCTTGTAGTGGTAGATATCTCTCACAGGTTATCTGCATTGCCATCATATAGGGAGAACTTTGGTGGGGTGAACTTCCAAGGTGGCATTATTTGCTCAATGTTATCCATAAATGGAGAGGTAACAATATGACCAAAAGCTTTTTCGGTTAGATAATGGCAGAGTTCCTACTATTGTGTTTGGCATAGTCAGCGAGCTACTTGGTCACCTAGCTCTTCAGGTCTGTCCTTAGTTCTTTCGACTAGTTTTTCATAGTGGTTTGTCTACTTAGACAATGCCTCACTCCTATAAGAGTTCAAACTATAATGTCTTCCTAATTTCCTTTTAATTGGAGAATCTAATTGGTTTGGGCATCTATAGCATCTCCTTTTATACCCTAAAGAAGGGCATTTGTTTCTTTGTACTTGCCGAGAGAGCTCCTAGTGCACATGGTAAGAGATGTGTAGATACCCTAATTTTACCGCCTTATTTAAAAGTTATAGTATCTAATCTTTTAGTTGAATGGTGCTATATTGATTAAAATCTCTTAATCCTTGGATGTGTTAAGAGTGCTAGAAATCAACAAAGAGAAAATAATTAATAAAATAACGATTGTACTCCTAGAGCTAGAGAGAAGCCAAGTTGAAGGACCAAATCAAGGCAAAAGGGCCACCAAACTATATAAACATGTCCAATACATCAAATTGAGGATCTTTGCATTAACAGAAGAGCCAAAATTTAGAATCAAGGTTTAATTCAGTTTAGAAGTTAAGAATGACCTTTATCAACGCACTTGAAGGATAGTATCAACCAGGCTACCTAGATCAAGCTAGAAAGATATAAAAGTAAACATGAATTCTCAAGACATATCACAAGACATAGAATATAACTTATAGTGGCTGGAATGTCACTCCATAGATCATCTAGGCTCCGTCGACTCAAAATTACTCCTATTGACAAGAAGGAAGCTACTGGCGTCCCAAACACAATTTGAGCATCTAAACGAAATCAAAATGCCTTCCAATTACTTAAGAATGTCAAAGGTAAGTTTCTTGAGATAATGGCATAGTTAGGTTCAGCCAAGTCAAGCCTTAGGAGGTCCCTACATGGCCTCGATTGCAAAAGTGTCCTTGAGTCCCGCCGATGGCATTTTTATACTCCTCATATCCCATAAATAGAAGGAAGAGCATCTTGGTGGTGCCTCTAAGGGTTAGCAAAGGATTTGGTTGACTCTATTTCCATTTTAGCCCGTTTCAAAATAGTAATTTTCAAACATGTATAACTTGGTAATGAATAATCCAAATTGAACCAAAGTTTGACCTAATTGGTTTAATTTGCTCTAAAAAGCACTCGAGAGGTCCAAAAGTTATGCCAAAGGTCTTAGAATGGCCTGAACTTGTTAGGGTAGAACCTGTACTTAGCCGAGCATGGCCCAACACCCAAAATTTTGGCTTAACTACCATTTTAGTTTCCACATAGGCTTATGGCATATTGTTTTGCCTATCCGAGAATGCAGAATGTTTTGCTTGACCTATTTTGTAATCTTAATAGCCAAGGGCATTGTGCAGACTTGTTTGCCTATCCCATTAAACAAAAAGGCCACTAAGTGACCCTTGTAAAGAGTTTTGCTTACCTTGTTAGGCAAACTTGTTTGCTTGATGAAACGAGCAATCTTTTTTGCTTGTTTGGATATGCAAAACTTTTGTTTGGGTCCCAAAAAAACCTATAGATAAGGGTCTCTCCTCATTTTCATTCATTAAATACTTAGTGCTTTTCAAAGCTTCTCTTCTTAGAAAAAACCCGCGTCAGTAAAATTTCTCTCTCTTAAAAATTTTTATTTTATCTTTCAGTTCAATGTATTTGCGTGATTAGAATAAAATAATTTTAATTTTGTAAATAGAAATATTTTGTCAATGAAAGGTATCCAAATTGTAACTCAAATATGGCCTGAGCCTGATGCTGATGTATGACATTAACCAAATTTACTCGGGATAATTTTGTAAAATTCTAGACATCATATAAATGACTTGTCCACACTATACTAACATGTCATACCATGCCATAACATCATTCTACTATGCCATACCATGTTATAATACCATATCTACGATGTCATGCCATGTCATAATATCACACTATCATGCCAAGTCATGCCAAACATCATTCTTACCATACCATGTCATTTCTACCATGCTATAACATATCGTTATCATCTTAGAACATGCTAACATGTCATATTACACTGCTATGCCATGTTATACCAAGCCATGACCATGTAGCGCTATGCCAACTTGTTATATTATCACGTTGTTCCATGCTACCATGTTCAATCACCATCCCATATCATAGCATAATATGTTAGGACATCATTTATCATGCTAGCACATGCTTTGACATGCCATGCACCATGTTTTGACATTCTGGCACATGCTTTAACATGTTAGAACACATTCAAACATGCAAATACACACCTACTAGGGTTGTCACAAACTTAGAAATTAAATGCTTATTAATCCAGAGTATTCACCTGAGTGAGCAAGGCTTTAGAGACTGGGAATGACTTTGGATTGGCTAAGCCAGTGATTTATAAATCATGATATCCCCTAAACATATCTAGTCCTATCTAACTCTATCACCCACATCACGTAAGGCTCTTAGGCCATTAATATGGACTTGATCATCATCACTAGGAACTAAGTTCTCGATAAGAGCTGGGTTACTATCCCAAATGATAGATACTCACCCACATGCACTAGGTGCATCCCTAGAGCGAGGTTCCATTTTGACAGTTATGCACGAGCATCTAATTGTCTCTTTCCTTGGAATCGAACTCCCCAATGGAGTGAAACTATATCTCTAGTTATGTAAAAGGCACTAATTGTTACCTCTCATCTCGAGTGAGGCTTCCTTTTTTTCTCCAATTATGTGTTAGGCGCTAATTGCCCTCTCTAGTTTGGAACAAGGTTTCTTTCTCAGTTAAGCACAAGGTGCTAACTGTCTTTTGTCATCGGGTGCAAGGTTTTTCCTCAAGCCATACACTAGACGTTAACTTTCATTTTAGTTTTAGAACTTTTTCTTATCCTATATTAGGAGTGAGGTTCCTTTACACTAATCTTGTATACAGTACTGACCCTACTGGTCACTCCCTCATACACTTAGTACACGTTGGCTAATGATGAGGCTCACTATGCCTGAGGCCAATCAATTTGCTATCAACGACATTCTTATCATGCTTGCAACCATTCATACATATAAACTCACCACATTTGTGTAAGGTGTAAACATATTGCAGACCTGGTCTTTTCACAAGGTACATAGATAGCTCAAGTAGATAGCTTGAGTTCGGCCACTTCAGGTTTCATAGACCATCTACACAAGGCACAATCGACACTTGGAGCTAGGTTTCCAAACACATCAAACATGTAGTTTAACCACACTGTGAGCTATAATGACCTGATTCTTGTTATAGGGTATTAAGTAGCTTAAGTGGACAACTTGAGTGCAGTCCCTATGATTTTCATAAGCTATTTACATAAGACTCTAACTTAGACTTAGAGCTTAATTATTACATCTTCATTCTAGTTTACATAACACATACATGTAGTTTGGACCACTTTAGGTCTAAACTACGTTCACCTGATCTCTTTATAGGGTACGTAGGTAGCTTGAGTAAATAGCTTGAGTTAGGTCACATCGGTCTTCATAAACTATATTTCAATACACTGCATTCTTAGCACACGTACACTCATGTATAAGTAGGCATCTCACTACATTCGTACACATGAGCTAGGCTTGACCGCCTCATATTTCATGCATCATTTGCATTTATGAGTTGTATGTAATGATCTTTATAAACTAGAGAATTATATTGTGTAATCATGACTGCAAAGAGTGGAAAGGGACTCTGGGTATCCCCAGGTACTTAAACGTAACATTATCCATACATAGCGGAACCCCCGGATCCATTATCTTTGATTGTGCAGATTAGTCGAGAGTCACTAAAAAGAGCTATAGACATAATAAAAAACATATTAAATCATAATCAAAACTCAGGTTTCTTGACATACCCATTTTAAAAGTGTCATGTGACGACTCTTACTCTTTGTAATCAAGACTCTATTTCAAAACAAACATACCTTTCCACATTTAAGTAATCTCAGAAGCACCATGTCGCAATAAAGACTCACGACCCATACCTGTCAGCCCGACGTGTGGATCCGATCATGTCACGCCCCGAGCCCGGGGGCTCGGGGAGTAAGTGATAAGTATACATAACATGATTCTAAGGTCATCGTATCAGAGTAAACACAATGGGCACGAAATGGACCCACAAAAACTCTCCATATTATATGTGGTTCTAAGGGTTTATAACCTGAACCTGTAACAATTTATATATGCACTACCAAAACACTAACGCAGCAAAATCATAAATTTATAAGCATCTAAGCTACGGGCCACATAGCCGGACTCATTAACATCCATTCAATTCCATTGGAAGCATAGTAAAGTAAATAACTGTAAACTTTAAATTTATATTACATTGCCA
>JAVXUM010007225.1:0-10350 GCA_035590655.1 Pouteria glomerata | reverse complement strand
TTCGAACCCGTGTGGCTGGGCAGGGGGTCTCCCCCCCTCCCAGTCTTTGCCATCCGACCTATGCCCCGGGGGCTACGTCTTAAATATAAGAGACTATTCAAGAAGTGCAAATATATTTATCCTGAAAAATAAATCTATATATGGCATAAAATGATAGTAAAGAAGAAAAGAGGTTTATGTAGTGTCAATTTAAATACAAATAAGAAACTATTAAAAAATAAGAAAGTAATCTTTTTAAATGGATGTTATATATATATATATATTTAACAATGAGTATATTTTTAAAACTTACCGTATCACAAAATGGATTTAGAATTTTAAATTTTACCATATTTTAAGAATAAAAATTATATATAAATCAAAACTTGTAATTTAAATTTCGTCTAGTTATAATTTTAAGAAAGTTAAACCTTTTAAATCATCATAATTTATGTTTTATTTTGTGGTGCTCATCAAAAATTAATTAAAAAGAGATTAAAATATACGTAGTAATTATTAAAATTTAAAATTTAAAAAAAAAAAAGTTAAAACTCTTGAATTTCTATAATTTTTTTATTTAAATTTTTATCTAAAATTTTAATTATATAAAATTTAATACTAATTTTATTTAAGTCGCTGTAACACAGGCTATTGCTTATATATATAGGCATCATTTCATTTGAAAGCACCCAGAGAGACAAGCAAGCCAAGTGCCTTGACTATATTTACACCTCACCAAATCTGGGATTCTAGGTGGCCATTCTGGCAAACGATGCTACAAATTGATAAGGCCTTGTTTGGCCACATGAAATTATTTAAATTTAATTTTTTTAAAAAAACTAATATACATATTTACAATTTAAAAAGTTTAGGTTATTACAGTTATAATTTAATTATATTATTTATTAAAAATAAGTGAATAAAATATAATTATTATATCATTTAATTCAGAAATATAAAATATATTAATTATACTTCAATTATATTATTTATTAAAAAATTAAATAAACTATATTTCATAATAATTTAAATAATATAATTATGATAGTTATTAACAATAATTTAATAAAATGTATTTCATATTAAATAAATTAATTAAATTAATGTAAATTAATTGATATAATTTTATTACTTATTAAAAATAATCTAATAAAATATTTTTCATATTAAATAAACAAAATCAATTAAATCAATTAAATGAATTATGATATTTATTAAAATAAATTAATAAAATATATTACAAATTGATTTAGATAATTAATTTAACTTAATTATATTATTTATTAAAAATAATTTTTATTTAATAAAATATTTAAATAAAATTATTCATATAATATAATATAACAAAAATAAACAAAGTATTAAAATTAACAAAATCTTTGTAACAGAAAAAATAGAGTAAAAATATTTTTTTTATACGTTTTTATGTTTAGTTTAATTTTTTTTTAGAAATAAAAAATATAAATAAATAAATTTATCAAACTTTTCTTGGTCAGTTTACAAAATTTTAAAAATATAAAAAAAATAAAAAACAAAAAACATTACGAGAGCCTAATATAATAATATTATGATTGAAATGAATTTGTAACTCAAACCCTTAAAACGGCTTTTGTCATAAATGGGTGAGGACCACCAATAGAAAGAGAACGTGGTTAAAAGTCCACTATCCGAGCATTAATTTTTTCAGTTAAAAATAAATCTATTTATGTCATAAAATCACTGTAAAGAAAAAAAAATGCATATATAGTAATGGCCAATTTAAACACAAATAGGAAATTACAGATAAAGATAAAATGAGAAGTTAGTCTTTTTAAATATATGCTATATCTATTATACAAATCTGCTCATTAATTTTGACAAGTGTGAAAAAATTAATGTGTATATGCTGAAAGGCAGAGATCAAATTGAAACTCACTGAACGGCAGAGATCAAATGGGACCCACATACTTATAGGCACGATACAGAAATTGGTATATATATATTTAACAATTGGCTTCATTTTTAAATTTTTATTAAATATTTAAGGTATTGGGATTACGTATCTCCATTAATTTCTAAATTCTGGAAATGTAAATTAATTATATGCCGAGTATGGAAGATCTTTTGAAATTTCCTAGTAAGTGGCAATTCCCTTCGGCCAATTAATTAATATTAGTATAAATAGAAATCAAGATCAGAGATGCATTGGCAGCCACAATGAAGGTTTCGTCAAATTTTCTTCTCCTCGTTATTGTGTTGGTGTCAGCATGCTCCCCAAAATCAGTTGCAGCAAATGGCCATGACATCATGGTACTTGTTCAGAGTTGGGGTCCCACTTACTGCCTGACCGTCCACTGTAAAAGCACAGTGAGGGTCAAATTTCTTACCCATGGCCTTTGGCCAGCCGACTCTAAGGGAGAGCCCCTCTCAGATTGCCCCGGCAAGCCCATCCCCAAACCAGCTTTCGACATTCAGGTTCATTATTCTATTCTATTTCTATTTGTTTTGAATACCAACCACACACACTTCGTTTGTGGCCATAATTAAAATAAATTCTTGCGTTTGAAATTTCATTTGATATCAATTCCCACTAATTTTTATGTTTAAAATTAAAATAAAATTTTATAAATTAAATTAAATTTAATTTTATAATTTAAATTTTAGAACTTTTAAATCATTCAAAATTTAATTTAAGATAATAGGACTTGATGAGAATTCATTATTTTTTAAATCATTAAGTAAGTAGACAAATTTATCCTGATATATCATTTTTTTTATTTCCTATTAAAATGGTCAAATTTGATATTTTTCTTAAATCAAATCAATTAGATTTCTAAGTTTAAATTACATTTCAAATGCAAAATTTTATTTACCAAATCAAATCAAAGCAAATCAATTTTTTATTTTAAAATCAAATCAATTATAAGAGATGAATATTTCTAAATGGAATATTAATGCTTCGTTAGTACTATATATATATATATTGCTCTAAAAATTGATTTTTTCATGTAATCATAATCATATGAATTAATTTTCCTAAAAGATGATTTTGAAACTACTTATGCAGTGTTTGGTTTGTAAAAAAATAAAAAAAAAATTTAAAAATCTCTAAAATCTCTAAAACTTATTTTACTGCACCCATTATGAATTCACAACTTATCTTACTTTATCTTATTTCATATCACTTTTTATCACACTAAACACACTCTTAGTATAGACAACTCCTGATCGGATTATAAAATTTAAAATGAATATACCATAAAGTTAACTCTTTTTTATTTTTATTTACTATTTTTTTTATTTACGCAGATAAAAAGTATAGAACCTCAACTTCAACAGTGGTGGCCGTCAATAGACGGACCTCAATCAGGAGAGTCCTTTTGGTACGACGAATGGTCAAAACATGGGATTTGTTCGGAGAGTAAGCTGCCACTCCTAAGTTACATGAAAAAGGTTGTGGCCCAGAGCTCAAAATTGGAGATAGCCGAGGACCTGTGGCAGGCCGGAATCGTGGCTAGTAACTCCGATTTCTACCCAAAAGTTGACATCGTGAGAGCTGTCCAGGCTAGAATCGGCACCGGCAATGCGTTTTACATTTCATGCGCCCAAGATACTCCGCTACTCCGTGAAGTGTTCTTTTGCATGGATCAATTGGCTGACAACTTCATCTCATGTCCTTCCAATCCAGCTTTAGAAGACAGGGGCTGTAAATGGGCTCCTGGCAAGCCCAATCAATTCCAAATATTCCTTCCTTAGACTTGTTCGAATTTGCTTAGTTTCCTTTTTTTTTTTTAAAAAAAAAAGGAAAAATTTGGCAAAAGAACCTCTTATCAATTAATTATAAATAAAATTCTACATATATATATTCTTATTTGAATGAATTTTAAAATATAATTAATTAAAAATATTCCTCAATATATTATTTTTTCATTAAATTAATTAATGTCTTGTATTTTCTATCACAACCTAACAAGAAAGGAATTTTAAATTTATATACCATTCTTATTACTTGACAAATTATTGAGCCAAGCACAGTTTAAATGAACATGATAAAAAAAAAAATAGATGAACATTGGATAAAATAATAAAAGTATATAAGAAAATAACTATGAACAAATATTGTATTCTTATTTGAATGAATTAAAAACTATAATTAACTAACAGATTAGTGTTCTAATTTTCTTTTATTTTCCATTACAACCCAAGCAAGAGAATAAATTTTAAATTTATATCCTTTCGATTCCTTTAATGTGGAGAGAGATGTAGGTAAGAGAGAAAAAAATTAGATAACATGAAATCAAGTAATAAAAAGAAACCGAAAAAATAATTAATGAAAACTACTTGGGCTTCTCAAAAAATAAAATCTAAAGCTCTAAAAGAAAAAAAAAAAAAAAAAAGTGTTTTTAGAATAAGAATCTGGTGCAAAAAAGAAAAACGAAGTGAAAATAAAAAGAAAAAGATAGGAAAAGTGGGAAAAAAAAAATATAAAATCCTAAATGTATACTCTCATCTGAATGAATTTAGAAAACAAATTAAAATAAAAGGTATTAATGTATATTAAATTTTTTAGTTTAATTAATTGAATTTTTTGTATTTTATATATTTTTCTTGCATTTTATATCATAACCTAAACAAGAGAGAATTTTAAATTCCTTACCTTTTTTTTTTTTTTTTTTTTTGCGACAAATTCTTCATTCAGACAGTATCTAAATAAAAGAATATTTAGGAAATAAAATTATATTTTCAAAAATACTTTTATTTTTTTTAATAATACTACACTTACTCCCTTTAGTTTATACCCTTAATTACACCCGGACCAAAATGACGTCGTTTAACCCTTTAAAAAATATATTATTTTTAGAGTATCCCCTTGAAAATAGCTTTTAGGGATGTTTTCTATATTTTAAAAAATTATAAAAAAATATTTAAAAATAAAAAATTCACAAAAGGTGAAAAAATGGCCAATTTATTTAAAATATATGTCAATTGTTTTTCAAATGTATTTGGATTTTCTTATTTTTAATATTTTACGAATGTGATACTTTCAAATAAAAAATTCAAAATAAATTTTAATTGAAAAAACTATATAAAACAAAATATTTGCCAAAAAGTAAACAACTAGTTTAAAATAAGTCAATTAGTGTCAAACAAACCCATAAATAATTTTTATTAGTGTTAAGATGGAATGGAGGATACTTTGAAAATTGTAATTCTTTTTAAAGGGTCGAAACGACACTTTTTTGTCAAAGTGTAACTAAGGATGTAAACTAAATGGAGCAAACGTTGTATTATTGTATTTTTATTAAAAAATGACAATGTAAAACAAAAAGTATAAACAGATACAAATAAATATAAACAAAAACATTTGCAAACAAGCCTTTGAGTATATATACAATTATTTGAAACCAAGAAAATTATTTATGAAAAATAATTTAACAAAATATGAAATATAATTAATTAATTAATTAATTAAATTATTTATTAAAATAATTTTAATTTAACAAAATATTCAAATAAAATAATTTAATTAATATCATACAATAAAAATAGATAGTGTTAAAATTAATAAAATATTTATAACAAAAAAAAAGACAATGAATTTATTTTTTTTTTTTTGGTTTACGTTTTTTATTTAAGTTTAGATTTTTTTTGGCGAATAAAAAATAGAAACCAGTTTAACAAACATATTTTTGTTGTCAGTTTTCAAAAATTTGTAAATATAAATAAAAAAATAGTTAATATTGTAATTGTTGTTGGGAAAATATTAGAAAAGTATGCCCTCCTTAGTAAATCAATATTTTTTTTGCATACATATATAATATTTCGTTTCTTTGATAAGCCTTGTGAGCAAATTATTAGATAGTAGTATTACACAGTTATGCTATATGGTACATCAATTTGCTAGATACCTAAAGAGGAAATGTCCCTTACCATCGTCACGGTTTGCTATGTCCGATCATACTCTTTTGGGGAGTTCATCTACTGCTGGGGCCGATCATACTCTTTTGGTGAGTCCGTCTACTGTAGGGCAATTTAACAATATAAAAAAGACCTCTGAAGTGATTGTGGTGAAGAAGTACTAGCAACAAATCATGTAATTTGTCGCTCCAGTGTCAATTATCATCCAAGGGAACTAATTCAAAGTGTTGTGCCTCTCTGTGTAAGCGGTCGAGCGCAAGAAAATACTAGACATCTTAGAAGCACCAGAAGAGCCGTGTTATGGTTGGGTGATAGTTTTCACATAGCTGGCAGAGTGAGGAGTAGAGAAGACTCCTTTTGCTGAAGCAACATAAAAAATTGTTGATATTGCCCCTTTATTAAAACAATCCTGTCATTGTTGCTGCAGTCTTACTCATTGACAACAAAATTAGCAAGACTAGCAGATGTAGACTTCGATTTGTCATGCAACTTGCCCGCCAAACAAAGTCGAATCGTAGCGACAACTCTCCTTTCGAATTCATCCCAATCTTGTTGACTTGTTCCTTTAGTTTCTTGTCAATTAGAGTTTTCATAATCTCCTATTGCGTCAATAAATTCTTTACATGCCTCTGTTATAATGCGAAATTTCTGACTCAATCAAATTTCACCATATCAAATTTAGTCATACAGAAATCCCAGTCATATCAACCATGACTCTGATACTAATTTAAAGTACAAAAATGAATAAAGAAAGTAACAAGAAAATAAGAAATCAACACACAGAATTAACGTAATTTAACAAGATTGTCTACGTTCACGATAATTAGTATATTTTTTATTAATTCCAAAATTTCTCGTAGGGTTATACAGTGCGATAGAGCATATATGTATACTAAAAAATTCTAACTATATTAATTAGACTAAAATACCGATACTATACTACGGAGGGTTACGCTCCCGGTGACAACATGTATACCCTTACAGAGGAATTTTTCGTGCTACATTCTATTATGTTCTGCTTAAAAAATTTCTGGTCTCTTTTTAATTATGTGGTTTGAACATGAATCACATATCACAATAAAAAAGATATATTAAAATTTATAAGAATTGGCTTCTCCATACTTAATTCTTAATTTTAGCAGCTCACTCTCCGAAACAAATTGATCCAGTGGTCATGAAAAAAGAGTTGCTTAAGCGTTTTAAATTGAAAGTAGCAAAGTTGTAAATAGTTGACTAGCAACTAAGCCAGGATTGCTGGAAACATCTTTGTCAACAGCTTTTCTCAGAATGGCCTCTGCAGAGGGGCAACTTAATCGATAGAATCCCACTTTAAGCAACGCTGATGGGAAAGAAACCACAGCCGATACAGTGACAAAGAAAATCAAGCTAATTGAGCATTGAAGTTTTCTTGTTGACTCTGCACCTCATTGTTGTATGAGAGAAAAAAGAGTGGTTGACGAGAACAGATAGATGATTAATAGGGTGATAGGACGAAGAATAGGGGTGTAAGAGTGTGTGTATATATAGAGAGAGGTAGCTTGAGAGGGTGAAGAACATGGATTTGTTTGGTTTTACTTTGTAAGCCAAAACGTGTGTCCGTGGTCTTAGCCAGCTACCAATAGAACAGCATGAAATTACCCACATTTGAACTGTTCCATGGTATATTAATAATACTAACAGCCTTTTTCTTACTCATTCCATGGTCACAATTTAACTATTCCTATTCAACTTTCAGATATCAAAGTGAGCTTCTTCCATTTTTTTGAATTTCCAAATCTTTCTACTGGCGGTGAGAAACTTCCAAAACAACACAAACACCCCCCCCCCCCCAAAAATATAACCAAAAAAATAATAATAAAAAAAAGTTGTAAAACAAAAATAAAAGGAAAATGTTATTTAACCAAAAAAAAATGTGGCCGCAATAGATTATAATTTAATTAATTCACAAATAATCCACCTTATTCTAGTTATTTTATGTGGCAGATTTTTTTATTGCGTAACTATTCGACAGTAAAAATTACCGCCAATGGTGCTCACCACGTTCATTGAAAGTAAGTGTATTTCAATTTGCAAAGCAAAGCAAATCAGAAGGATGGGATAGAAAGGGTTCCTGACCACAACCTCTCCGATACTTAAGTTAGTATATGTTTTTGAGAATTGAAAGGAAAAGAGTAGTAAATTTAGTGGGCAATAATGAACATATCTATAAATGTGATTAAGTGTTCTATTTATAGTATAGAAAGTATGAATAAAATAATATTACCCTCCCCTTTAACTTAATCATTGCATTCTCAATTTGGGCTGCTTGGCACTAGCATGGGCTTACCTTTTATTTAATGCCCGTCACGTAACATTAAATGATAATAAGGGGGCATTAGACTTTGAGGCTCTTTTCTGACAAGAAGAATACCCAAATATCACATCACCTTGCTATGCGTATAGGAAGAAAGCAATGGAACACAGATTCCTAACTTTAAATGAACTAAAACGTTATAAATGAACTAAATTTATTAGCACACGTCATACTCATTTGTGGGGCTCAATCTCAATGGTTGAGAGAGTATTACAGCAAATGAGCTATTATTCGGCAAACCTTATTCGAATAACTATATACATTAATACATCTAGATGGCTACCACGTGTCACTCTTAGATGGTTGCCACGTGACATAATATTTTTTGTGTCAACAGTAATATTACTTAAAAAATAAAAAATAAATAAATTAAACAGAACCAAAAAATTAAAAAAAAAAGTTGAAAAAGATTTCTAGCATGAGTCTGACTTTTATGGGCGACGCAGTAACGTGTATACTATATTGCGGCAGTGGCAAATAAATTCCCTATTCAATTTTGGATGCCCCGTTTAATCGTGGGAGTTGTTTATAAGCTATAAACAGAAGTATCAATTACAATAAGAGCAAAGACCGTGTGATCCTTATTTTTTATAAAGGTTAGGAATTATTACTTCGGATTTATATATGAAGAGAGAGAGAGAGAGAGAGAGAGAGAGAGAGAGAGAAAAAAAAAGAAAGAAAGAAAGAGAAGAGTCGAGTACAAAGGTAAGAAAGAAGCATGAATAAATCAAATGGCCTCATCAAATTTACTGTTGTTATTTATTAATTTTTTTTATTTAAAAAATAAGACTAAGATAAGTAAAAGCATATTTGAAGTGATAAAAAGTGAAATGAAATAGAATGAGATAAAATGAGGTAAGTTGCGAATTGGTAATTCGTGCAGTAAAATAAAAAATAAATAAATTTTTAAAATTTTTTATATTTTCAATACACCAAATGATACCTAAATATAAGACAAAATGCTTTAATTTTTCACTTAATTAAATATAAATATATAATAATATTTGTAAGTAATTTTAATTTCTTTTCCCTTTATAAATTTGTAATTCAAACACATCATAATTGTACTTGAAAAATTATTGCATAAAAATATTACACCGTCACAGTACGTTAATTTAAATACGATATACACGCACACTTATATGGTGTTGTTTACATTGCCTCTCGGGCTCCATAAAAAATAAAATTAATTAATACACTACCCTATGGTGCCCATTCTTGTGCAAAGATTTATTCCTCATTCCACAGTTTGAATTTTGAAAGTAATTAATGTAATATACCAATTCAGATATATTACGTAATATAAGTACGACAATTACCCACGTTACATGAATACACCACGTCATCAACGCGTGGAATTAATACTCTTTTTATCCATTAGTTTTGATATGGTTGACATTCAAATTTATCAACTGGCAAGAGGGGTTAGAGAAGCATGGAAACCGTCTCTCGAAAAAAACAAAAAAAAAAAAACATGGAGAGAACAGGTCTGATAGTGGATGATTTTTGACTTTCTAGCTCATGAAAACCGCTTGGTTGAAACCTTTCCACGCATGGGAGTGCTAGAAGGCAGGTCCAAGACCTCGTCTCCGGGGACACCAATTCCAGAAAATGAGTTAAGGTAAAATTAAAAATAAAAAAATGATATTATTTTTAAAAAAAAATAAAAAATTATCATTGAATATTAAACCAATAAATATAACTTTTATTACTCTATGATCCAACTGACTTTTTTAAGAACAATTGAGGTTAAGTAGGAATGTCTCTTATTACCAAAAAAGATTATTGTTATTATTAAATTTTATTATTTAAAGAATTTATTATGTTATAAATTATATTTTTATTGAAATTACACTTAAAAGTATTTAATAGTGTAGTAAAAAATATATTTTATTTCACAAAAATATTTGAATTTAATTTTTGTAAATTATTTTTATATTAAAAATTTTTGAATTAATTTTAATTTTTTAATAAGATCAAAATATTATAATTTTAAATTAATTTAATTTTTTAATAAAACTAAACTAATAAGATTATTTTAATAATTTTATATCCAAAATCAAGAATAATTTCCAAACAATCTATCCAATCCCCAAACCCAAACACTCCTCCGGGGCACA
>JAVXUM010007082.1:0-10358 GCA_035590655.1 Pouteria glomerata | reverse complement strand
GTGCATTGTATCATGATTATTATATGCATTCCTTTTATATTATGGGGAGTATATCGTGGGCACACGCCGTCCGTGCTCACGTCCCTACAGATGTCCATGCAGGACCCACACATGACGATTAAGAGGGACCTCCAGTAAAAGCTTATAGAAGATATGCACATGGGTTTTTGTAAGAACTGGATTCTTTATACTTGTTGTAAATGTATTTGGGATGTGTATATATATTTCTTTTTACCTTTGGTTTTGTAATAGCCATAAGGCCCAGACATGTACTAACTATGGAAATTCAAATAGTGGAATTGTTTTATATTTCTGTTGGTTAATGTGACTTGGATATATGGTCTTAGATAAGTTGTATGTTTAGTTTATGAAACCGCTACACAATTGTAGGGCAGCAAGTATATATATATTACACAGGTTGTCTATTAGGTACCCATTTAAACACATTTAGGCCGTTATATAGTAGAGGAGGTTTTGTGAGTCTGTTGCGTGACCAATGTGCTTGCTCTGATATGGTGACCATGTTTACATGTTATGTATGCTTTACACTCACCCCCTGGGTCTCCGGACCCGGGGCGTGACACATAGACCCCCTAAATATTTAGGAAATTACACCTGGACCCCCTCAACATTTAAAATTTACAAAGACCTCCCTTATTTTAAAATGTTGTTAACCCCGACCCCTTCCATTAACTTTCTGTTAGGTTCTCGTTAGGGTTTCAAGAAATAATTTTATATTTCATTTTTACCCCTCTTACCATATCAATCGTCTAGTGCTTCTAATCGCAGCGAAAAGAGGAGAAGAGAGAGAACCCTGTTTTGGCATCGACTTACCCATCAACCCATTCTAGTCCAGCAATTATGGGTGCAAATAAGGGTTGGGCCCGACTCGACTCGAAGATGACCTGACCCAACCACCTCTTCTCTTTTTCAGTGTAGATCAAGTCAGGCCAAGGTCATCAATCCCTATCCCTAACACGCCCTAGTTGACCCAATCATTTTTTAACATTTTTAAATTTTTTTTATTCTTTTAAAGTAAATAAAATACAAAATAGAACTCAAACAGATACATTAAAATAATTATTGACAAAAATTAAAATTTATCAAACAACAAGATATTACATAATTAACATTAAATTTAAAATTATAATTTACAAATATAAAATTATATAAAAAAAAAAAAATGATAGAGTGATAAATAGGTGCATCATTTTGCGTCTTATACATTCCAATTAGGTTAGCACCTATTAGAGTAACTATTATTTGCAAATATTACTCTATCTATACATCATTATCATTCATTACTAGATGTACTAGTGCATTCTTTTCTTTTGTCCAAATACATTGCATCAAAGTTAAGGGTAAGTTGTACTTTTTCAGTGTCTCCTTGTTGTCTATTTTCAGTAAGATACCAATGTCGTAAGCACGTTAAGGCTTCTACTATCGGAGGGGCCAGACGACTCCTGAATTGACTGATAACGCACCCACTTGCACTAAATGCTTGCTCAGATGATACGATAGAAACTAAAAACGCACGAATATCACTGGCTAAAGCTGAAAGAACTGGAAACTTATATTGTTATCCCTTCCACCAGTTTAAAAGATTAAAGTTGTCTTTATATTCTATAAAAGGTGTGCCCAAATAGCATTATAGGTCAAATGAATTTGAACTACTATTTACTGATGAATCTGTCTGCTGAGATTTTATTCTCTCCAAAGAGATGTGTTGCCACCAAAGTCACGATGAGAGGATGTCATTATAGTGGTGGTTGTTTGGATAGTTGTATGATTAGTATTATACCAACCCATTACAACTTGCATTTGCTCCTTAATACTATTTAATTGTTCATAGTACCTTTAGGGCCATATATCATCTCTAATAATTAAACAAAAAGATATTCTTTATACCTAGGGTCTAAAATAGTAACAATAACAAAATTTATAGGAAGTGGGTTAAAATATTTATTAAATTTTTCCTTCATTGTAAGAATCATAATAGCATAATATTCTTGGACAATATATATATATTTTTTAAAATTTTATCAATAATGCCTAATTGATAATAACTGTAGAAGAAGTAGGATAATAAATCACACGAAATATTTTAGAAGCAATATAAAAAACATGTAAAAATTCTTTTTATAAAAAATTACATTTGGCTAATCAATGAGCTCAAAAAAATCTAAACCAGTAGCTTGATTATTTAAAATAAATAAATCAATTATTTTTTGATATTTAATAGCAATTTTTAACATAACATAGGTTGAATTCTATCTTATATTAATTTCCATAAGTAATTTCCTAGGTTTTAAACAAATTTGAGTATATATACCAGCAAATAAATTAAATCTTTTTGGAGAATTCATAGTACAAACTACAACTCATTTTATTTTAATAATAGAGGATTCATAAATATTTAATCCATATTTTACAATTAAATTATGTATATGAGCATAACAACACCCATAAAATAATGGACCCTTCGTAAGCAAAACATTAAATAAGTAATTAAAACAAACATCATTATATGAAGTATTATCTAAAGTAATAGAAAATATTTTTCTGCATAATCTCCATCATGCAAGTTCATTAAAAATAAGTTCCCCAACACTCAATCCAGTATATGGTTATTCAACTAATTTAAATGAAATAATGCGTTTATTTAATTTTTAATTTTTGTTAAAGTAATGTGTAGTTATGAAAATATATTCAATATTTTGGTAAGACTTCCATATATCGGAAGTCAAGCAAACATTTCATTCAAAATTGTCAAAATAAGTTTTTAATTCATCATTTTTTGTTTCAAAATCTCGTAAAACTTTATTTTTTGAAGTATTTCTTAAAAAACCGTGATATTGTGTATAAAATTATTGCGAATAAATTGTTCAAATTGTTAATTTTCACTCATTGTGAAAGGTTGTTCATCCTTAATAATAAATCTGACTAAATTATTTTGTGTTCTTGTGGGATTGTAAAGAAAAATATTTGAATTATCCCATTCATTACCTAATTGAGATTGTGTAGCATGTGAAAAAAAAATTGATCAATTACAGAATTGATGTAGGGATCGTATCGGTACTTTCTATTTAAAATTTTTTTAGGTGACTAATTCTAGAAATAGTTTTACTATCTAATAAATTCTCACAAATATTGCATATAGCCTTATGCATTCTATCATAGCGTAAAATTCTAGCACAAAAGTCCCACACTTTTGAAAAAGCATGCTGTTAGCCGTGCTGTGAAGATGATGCACTAACATCACCACTTGTGCTTGCAGGTGGTGGTATTTGTTCCATTTGTTCTTAAGGGGGAAAAGATATTGATTATCCACCATTCAAATCAAAAAAATGGGAGTCTCTAGGATCCATTTAGAAAAAATAATCTAATGAAAAAATTGAAGTATACAAATTAAAAAAAATTGTATGTATGCAAATTAAAAAAAATAAATAAATACTAACTTAGAATAATTTGAAGCTTTGAAATACTTGATCTTTAAATCTTGATTTTAAATTTGATAGTTTGGTAGTATAAAAATTTGAGATAGAGTTGAACTTTTTGAAGTGTTGGATGAAATAGGTTGGGGGTATTTATAATGGAAGCTTGGGGGATTTTGTAATTTTTTTGGGAGGTTTTGTAATTATTTAAAATAATTTAAATTGTTGGTAGCTCCAACAGCCCACTTCCACCAACGCCTAATGGATAGAAAAAAAAAGGATGCAATGGCCTAAAAAGAAAAAAAAATTTCCCCTAAACAGTAATTGACAGAGGGGATGGGGTCAGTTCTAATGCGATGCGGAGCAATAGAGAGAGAGAGAGAGGGTGTAGGTCTCAAGCTGGGACGAGTGAGACAAGTCACGAGCCAGAGCATGTTGACTCAAGCTTGGACCTGGGGTACAAGGGGCAAGTTAGGGCAGGGTCATATGGAACTGAGGGGCAGGCCAATAGTCAAGTTAGGTCGGGGTAGATCTTGGGCCTACTCGACCCAATTCCATCCCTAATAACAATCCAATGACTCCCAGTCTAGAGACTTATTGCTATTTCAGTCTGTCTGAACCCATTCAAGCAACCCATCCTCTGCAATCCCAACCTTGAAGCATATTTTGGTTGTACAGCTTGGATCAGTGGTCTCAAAGGGGACGCTATTAACGGTGGCAGTGGCTATGAAGCGAAGAATGTGTTCAAGTTTTTGATTTTGAGTATTTTAATAAGCTTCAAGAATTCTATTGACGCATAATTTGATGCTTTGATCTATACATTTCTTTTCAATTTTTTTCATAAAACTAGAGATAATATATATATATATATAGAGAAAGTAGGCGTGAGAAAGAGGTGAGTGGGTTCCAGCTTGTCGGATTGAACATCTCTCTATTCATTTATTGTTGGCACCAAGACTGCAACAATTAAGGATGACTTAATTGTTGAGCATTAAATTTTTTTTAATTATTATCATTGTTAGTTTAAAGTGGTTTGTGTATTAAGTTGAAGATTTGTCTTGTTTAGTCGAAAAGTCAATGGAAGAATGAATGAGTTAGTTTAGAAAGTAGAAAAGTAATAAGTTTTTGTATCACCAAAAACCCCTGCAGCTTCGTCCTTTATATACACATAACCAAGCTCTCAATCCTCTGCAAAAGTCAAGACTGAAGATAAAGTTTTCATCGCTAGCGAGGGTTGAGATCGGGATTTTATATGTAGAAAGAGAATGTTTTTTTTTTTTTAAGTAGAAAAAGGGGAGTACGAGAAGGCTTTTTGTGATTAACTAAATAAGTTAGGAGTAAATTTGTCTTTATATTAAAAAATTTAATAGAGTTAGGGTTCAAACTAACAAAATGGGGTCAAAGGTAAACAATTTTTCAAAAACAAAAAAAAAGATTTTATAAATTCTAAATATTGAGGGGTCTAAGTATAATTACTCAAATGTTTAGAGGATCTATATGTAATTTACCATTATACCAAACTTGTGATATTTTTAAAAATAACCTAACACAAATGACATATAAAGTGTATGCGCGAAGATTTCCAACTAAAAGACACCTACATAAGCACTGACAAATATGTACATCCTAAATTTGTAGGCCACAAGACCGTAGATGAGTTGGGCTAGGTGTAACAGCTCGGGACCACCACCGCCTGACGATATTGTCCGCTTTAGGGCCACACCCTTCACGGTTTTATTTTTGCCGAGGGTTATCCCAATGCCCCCCAAAAGGCCTCGTTAATGGGAAGGTTTCCACTCCCTACTTATTAGGCAGGTTTCGTTCTCCCTCCCAATCGATGTGGGATCTCACAATTGTGAGATCCTACATCGGTTGAGAGGGAGAACAAAACCTGTCTAATAAGTATTGTGAGATCCCACATCGGTAGGAGGGAAAATAAAGCCTGCCTAATAAGTAGGGGTGGAAACCTTCCCACTGACGAGGCCTGGGGAGGGTCAGGTGTGACCCAGAACCAACAAAACCATGAGAAGCCAGGAGGGGCTTGCCAGGGATAATATCATATGGGTCGGGTCCAGCTGAGGCTGCGTAACTCTGATACCAGACGAGGCCTTTTGGGGGTAATGAAGGAAGTCTTTTCCTCATCTAGACCATACATTAGGATCTGATAATATTCCCTATATGCATTCAAAAATGACATTCTCGCACTTCCAGAAGTAGAATCCACTAACTGATCAATCTTGAGAAGTGGAAATGGGTCATTAGGGCACGCTTTGTTTAGATCTTTATAATCAACACAAACCCTCCATTTCTTATTCTTCTTCTTGACAACTACTGTATTGGATAGCCACTCAGGGTAGGAAACTTCCCTGATGGCATCAGCCTCAAGCAGCTTCCAGACCTCCTCTATCACTACCTCGACATGTTGCAGGGCCGACCTTCTAGCTTTTTGAACCACAGGCTTAACCCCTGAATTAACATTAAACTTATGTGATTGCACATCAGGGGAAATACCTGGCATCTCGTGTGGGTTCTAAGCAAAAGTTCTTTTATTCTTTAGCAGCAACTCAACCATTTCCAACTTCTCATCTGTTCCCAGATCAGATCCAATCAAAAAAAACTTTTCATCATCACTTGAATCAATCAGTATCTTCTCCAACTTTTCTGTTGCTTTCTTCCCTGGATCTCCTCCTACATCATCAATCTTTGGAGTATTCCCAGGCAATTCTGTCATCTGAATTTGTTCAGGTAAGGGTTTAGACTTCAAAGCAGGCGTGAAACACTTTCTTGAAACATCTTGGTCCCCTCGAATCTCTACCACCTCATCCTCATAGGGAAACTTCAGGACTTGGTGATAGGTTAAGGGAACAGCCTTCAAGGCATGCAACCATGACCTCCCCATTATTGCATTGTATGAAGATGGTGTGTCTACCACTGTGAATTCGACTTTACACTCCATTGGCCAAGCACTAACAGGGATCACAACCCTCCCCAATGGCCATACCGGGGTCGAGTTAAATCCAATGAGGGGGCATTCCACAGGTTCCAAGTCGTCTTCAATTAGACCCAATTTCTTAAATAAACTAAAAATTATTACCTCTGTGGAGATGCCTTCATCAATCAAAATCCTTCTTACTTCTGATTCAAACATGCCCAAGGTTACTACCAGGGCATCATTGTGGGGTTTCTCTACTTTCTGAACTTTATCTTCTAAGAATGTAATGCCCCGAGCTTCATTTCGTTTATGACGTTTACTCGGGCAATCAGCAATCTCAAGTACTTCCTTTCCCTTGGAGGATTGCTCTATTTTTGAGCACGTTGTTATACTCTGTGGACGATTCTCCATATGAATGACATGAATAACTATTGGCCTCTGAATGTCCCTCCTAGGTCTAGCACGTGGTGGTTGCTCGGCTTCTTCCACAGCGTCTTCTTCTGTAACTTCGTCTCTCCCTCTCCTCTGGCCTTCCTGCCGAGCTTGGGGAACGATTGCAACAGTTTGATTATTAGTTTTATCAATGAATTCCTTTAGGTGCCCCTGCCCAACCAAATCTTCTAAATGTCTCCTTAAGGATTTACACGAACAAGTATGGTGCCCCCGATCTCGATGATATGCACAGAAATCTTTGTGATCTTCTTTGCCTTCGAAGTCAGGCATCTTCTTCAGCCACCTGAAATACGGTTTGTCTTTGATCTGGGGAAGTATTCTGAAAATTAGTTCTTTCAAAACAGTATTGATTCCCTCAAATACTGATTTCCTTTCATCGGGCTTAACGAACTTCCTTTGCTTTCCTTTGTCCTTCTTAGAAATAGATTTATCCTGCTTCTGCTTGGCTGGCCTTGTTTCATCCTCTACTTTAGCATATTTCTCAACTCGACACATTAGGTCGGATATATTTACCGCTGGTTTCTTTGTCAATGAAAGCTAGAGTTTATCTTCTTTCTTCAATCCCAACTTAAATGCAGTCAGTGCCAACTGCTCAAAACACCCTTCCACTTCATTGTAGAGCTCCAAATATCTTTGGGAATAGTCTTTGAGGGTTTTATTGGATTTCTTCTTAAGAATTAGCAAAACATCAGCAGTTTTTTGTTGCTTTGTGTTGGCCAGAAATCTTGCAATAAATTGCTCGGCAAGTTGACCCCAATTAGAAATGTTTCCTGGTGCCAACTTATGGAACCACTGTAGAGTAGTCTCCCCCAAACTTGATGGGAATACCCTATACATCAATTCTTCATTCCAGCTTCACAAAGCCATTGCTTGCATGTAATGGCGATAATGAGCCAAAGGATATGACTTACCATCAGACACGGTGAACCTTGGTGCTTGAAACTTTTTGGGGGGCTCTGTTTCATGAATTTCTTTAATGAAAGGAGATGCTGATATCCTTCCTAACACCTTTCTTGCCAACATTAGCATAGATTGTGCTAGGTCTTCCCAATTTTGGAGATACAACTTTTCAGGTTCCTTCGTTTTTTCTTCCTTTTTAGTTCTTTCTTGTTTAGCATCATCCTCGCTAGAAGAACTCTCCTCCATAATTTGCGTCTTTTTTTTCGTAAACTTTCTTTTGGGAACAATCTCCATTTCTTGAGATCTCACGAGTTTTCTACTTGTTGGTTTGTGCAATTTAGGCCTTTGAGGATGTGTCTGAGGCTTCCTAGCAGGCCTAAGATTTCCTATTTCTATCTGAGCCACAGGTTGGCTCTTTTCTGCTTGTGTTTGTTTCCTATCCGAACTTTCTTCTATCTCCTCATCATTATACAACGAATCTTCACTTTCCTCCGTATTAGAAAGTGATTCTGAAGCATCTTCCTGAGCTGTTATCTTCCTTTTTTCCTGGCTCAATTGTAATAATAATCCTTCCAGCTCAATTTGCTTTTCACCAACCAACGCTTCAATTTCTTTTCTTCGTTTAGTGGTTTCAGGATCCTCCATCTTACGCCTTCTTCTTGCTTCTAGACCTGGAGTGTGTATAACCAAGGAGCTCCCTCTTTGCTTGGCTGGTGCGGACTTGTCCCTCATACGTGGAGATTGTGGGAGTGTTGCATTTTCACCGGTTGCCATTTTTTCCCCCCAAAAGCTTGAATCCGATTCCAATCCTGTATAAGAAATTGCGGGGAGCTAAGAAAATCGGCCCCACGGTGGCCGCCAAATATTTGGCAATAAAAATTACCTTCGAGCGTGCTCACCACGTCCACTGAAAAGTCAAGAATTTGAATCTACAAGACAAAATAAATTAGAAGGATGGGCCAGGGAGGTTCCTGACCACAACCTCTCCGATGTTTAAGTCAGTCCTCTTTTTTAAGAATTCAAAGAAGAAAGTAGGAAATCCAGTGAGCAATAGTGAGCGTACCTGGATTTATGCCTAAGTGTTATATTTATAGTAAGAGAGATGTAATAAAATAATATTATCTTTAGAAAAGGTAATCATTCTTTCCCCATTTGGCTGCTTGGCACAAGTATTCATTTCTTTTTTATTTAATACCAGTCATATAACATTAAATAAGAGTAAAATACGAATGAAATTTAGGGGCTTATTCAGAGGGGAGAGTGTCTAAATATCACATCACTGTGCCACGTGTATAAGAAAAAAGCAACGAGGCAAAAATTTCATGTTGTAAATGAACTAAAACATTATAAATAAACCAGATTTATTACTACATGCTATTATTATGTGTGGAACCTAAAATTTATGGTCGGGTAGATGTTAAACTTAATACATTTTTGCTCGGCATACTTCTTTACTCAGTAATCTCTATTTAAGAAACTGCCACGCTTCTCTCTTAAGTGACTTCCACGTGTACGATAATTTTTGTACCAACAACCTTCTCAACTCATATAACACTTCAAAGAGAGCATCGTATCTTTATTGACACTGACATTTGTCCTGTCCAGTTACATGTCAAACAATAACACCCAATAGGCACCGTTTACAAGATTAGACATATGTCCAAACCATAACTGCCTCTATTCTTTATTATTTTCAAAAGTGGATGTGCTTTGAGAGTTAAAATTCTAAAAATTTTAATATCCAAAAGCTCAATTTCTTTGGGTGGAGTCTTCTGAAATAGATACAAAAACTTTTATTCATACTACTTTTAATTATTTAAAAATGAGCAAATGCCTTCTTATGACTTTCAGATGATAAAACATAAAGTATTTATAACATAAAAAATGACGGACAAAAATATTTGTTACATTCACTTATAAATATATATATATATATGTACGTTTCTTACAATATCCTTATTGTGCCTTCTCGAAGTATCAGTCCTTTCTCCTACACGTAGCAT
Organism: Pouteria glomerata; assembly: GCA_035590655.1. Lineage (NCBI taxonomy): Eukaryota > Viridiplantae > Streptophyta > Magnoliopsida > Ericales > Sapotaceae > Pouteria > Pouteria glomerata. The sequence continues at coordinate 636 of JAVXUM010007082.1, read as the reverse complement.
CAGATAATCCTTGGCTAGTGCGGGATGCGCATCCAAATGTGCCTATTACCATTTAAGTTTTTGAGCATTGGATAACCTATTAAAAAAAAAAGAAAAAAAGGAAAAGAAAAGAAAAGTTTCTGAGAATCGGATGCACTTTGAAAATTATTATTTTTTAATCTATATATTTTTTTTCTTTTTTCATTTTGGGCTTGGCGCGGGGAGGGGGGTTTGTAAGTGCCATCAATTAGATTAAAACTCATAAACACATTGCAATATTTAAAAAAAAAAAAGTAATGATAATAATAATTTGAGAACCAATGACAAATCAAAATGTTCTGGTATTCACACACCAACAGGGCTCACTGTCATTGACAATGAATCGGACTCATGGGTGGGAGAATTCGAGTCCTTTTTTTTCTTCAGCCAAAACAAGATTTTTTTTTTTTTTTTTTTTTTTTTTTTGTGGTGGGTGAGGTTGGGAATTAATAAGAATAATAAAAACAAAAAAATTGAATGTTGTAAAGAGCTTGTAGATGAAAATAAAAGAAAGAAGATTCGTTCGTGGACCTGGCACTAGGGGTGTAAAAGGGGCGGGTCGGCCCGCGACCCGACCCGAATTTGGCCCGGCCCGACCCAGCCCCCCCCCCCGCCGTA
>JAVXUM010007052.1:0-10359 GCA_035590655.1 Pouteria glomerata | reverse complement strand
CACTTGTGCTCCTCGCGTCTCTCTCCGGCAAGCCTTCACGGTTTTTTTCTTGGCGAGGGCTACCCCAGTGCCCCCCAAAACGCATCCTCAAGGGAGAGGTTTCAACCCCCTACTTATTAGGCAGGCTTCATTCTCTTCTCCAATTGATGTAGAATCTCACATCATCCCAATCTCTACAGCTTAGCAGATCTATCGCTATCTGAGTGGCGTTGGCAACAGTCTCCACCTCTAAACATACAATTAACGATATTAGATGGTTGTCATAGATTACAATGTATTGAAAAACAATAATACTATTTGTTTATTTACCAAAGAATCACTGACCAATAGAGTCTTTGTTGCTGCAGCCGGCTGAGAGCCAATGGGGGGTACACCTCTTAAAGGTCCAATCGGTGTTCTACTGATAGTCCTATACCACCGCATATATGGATCATCTGGTGCAATCCAACCGACAAATGGGTCAGCTGTGACTACCCTATTAAGCTGATCCTTCCACATTGTGATATGCGCTCGATGGTAGACATCCCAACGAGTCCTTGCACGGCCTCGTCGATCAAGTGCATGCAAAGCAAGGCTCGTGTCACATGTAGGTGGCTCCTCCTGAATCATTCCAAAATGTCGCATAATGCGCTCTGAAAAGTACATCTCCACCACGTCATAACAAATAAGGGGGACTCTAGCCTGCCAAATCATGCAGTCGCGTGCGGGTATGGGTAGATCGGTCGAATACGGTTGCCATGTCATTTGGGACTCCGTCATCATATCTAACTGATCCCTATACTCTCACAAAGTACAAAAAGCAGTCAACGTAAGTCTATCACGCCACCTACAATGAGAAGGAGTACTATTAATTGTAATAGTACTTTATGCTTTTAAATATTAAAAGAATAAATAATAAACAAGTGAAGTAACGCCAATTGTTGAGATTCATACCTATAACCGTATGGGTCTCCTGGTAGTGCTGGAGGGTCGGGAAGTCCGTCCGCAACCTAGGGTGGATCTGGGGTTGGTACCCCCTCTACAAGAGCAGCCTCAACTACTCCTCCATCCAGTACATCCTGTGCTGGAGGATTAACAGGTGCTGCATTCGGACGAGCCTGTCGAATAAGTGGTCGCATAAGAGAAAACCGCTCCCATGCCCATATATGCAATATCACTAGGGTTCCTGAGATCTCCTTCGCACCTGGCTGTGCTGCCGTACACATCTCCCTATACAACCAAGCAAGTGCGACTAAACCCCAGCTATAATGCTCAACATCATCCAACCGATCGAACATGGGTAGGTACATCAGCTTGACCAGGTTCCCAGATTTGTCTACTAGCAAGACACCACCAATCACGAGTAATAACGTCGCACGTGCATGCTGTCGAACTACCTCATCATCTGCCCATCTAGTAAGTGAGTAAAGTGCTGGGTCAACTAACTAATCTGTATCCATGTTCCATGAATAGCAGCTGCAGGAGGTGCAAAGTCTGGTAACTCTCAACAATCCCAATCCACTCTTCAACTTTGTGGTCCTCATCTACGCTCGTCACAGGCAGTCCATCAACTGGTAGGCCTGTGATCACGCTAATATCCTCTAGCGTGACTGTGCATTCTCCGCAAGGTATGTGAAATGTATGCGTCTCAAGCCTCCATCGCTCAACGAGGGCTGTGATGAGGGGGTGGTATAACTTAATAGACCCAATCTTGTAGAACTCGTAGACCCCTACCCTAACCAAGTACTTAATCACCCTTTGGTCTCTAGGTATACGGCCAAAGTCATGCATCATCTGCTTGCTATGCCGAACATAAAAGACGATCTCATCCTGTAATAAGGAAAAAAAATATAAATTTGGCATTCAAACTGATAGAACGTTATGTAAAAATGTAGGTAAATTAATAAGAAAATTTTAATAGGAAAAAAATTGACTTTTAAGTAAATAATGTTGGAATTTACATGTTAAACTTACCCCATCATCCCACATCTATGAGGATCTATGCGATGACTGACGATGTAGTACTGATGAATCGTCGGGTCCGGGTGAAAGCAAATCTGCCCGTGCATCCATGGGTGCCATCCACAACTAGCTATATACAAGACAATATATTAAAAACAGTTAGACATTTGATTTCAAAATGCCATTGAAACTACTTATAACATGCAAAATAAAGTAAATGTCAACTTGCAAAATAAAGTAAATGTCAACTAATTACTAGCACATAATACGTTCCCAATAGTTATATTAGAAGCACTTGAATGTCGGATTACAAAATGGCATTGAAACTAGTTATGAAATGAGTACTTCACATGACATGGAAATATTAAAATTCCATTTGATTACAAGCAAATGAAAAGAGTACTAGTCTCTAAGTTCAATCTTGGAAATGATTACAAAATTAAAAGCAAAACACCATCACGTAGATAACTATCCCGGAAGTCTGCCGAGGCACTTCCTCTTATTATGACCCTTCTCGCGACAAATCCCACACTGCACTTTCGAACTGCTTTCACTCTTATCCATTTCATTCCAAATGCGGGTAGACATTGGCCTGTATTTCTCTCGCTTTAAATTACGATTCAGAATAAACTTTGGAAGAGTAGGTGATTCCTAATAATTTGGATCATGTAGAGGCTTGAAGCGAGGAGAATAAATGTTGACGTAAGTATCGACAGAGTAATCTGGTGCTATCATCCCCATCCAATCATAGTGCCGCTCCTCGCATACGGCAATGATATGCGAGCATGGAATCCTAAGATGACTCCATTTACCACACTTGCAAGTTTTTTTCTTAAGATTAACAACTTGGACATTGCCACCTCCATTAACATGCTGACCAGTGGTAATCTCATAGACACCATCAATTTGGTTAAAGCGTATTATACGATGGCTGTGAGCACGACATTGAAACTTCTCCACCAACTCCCGGACATTTGGGGAATGTCGAACTCCAGTCCCCTGACAAGCCACCCCCACAACATTTCTGTCACTGAAATATGTCAATACTTTGTAAAAAGTAAATTAAGTGCAGGCTGCGATAAGTAGGGCCCTAGCACCCTGCATCACGTTGTTGAAACACTCTGATATATTAGTGGTCATGTTTCCATATCTATGATCTCCATCGTGAGACATAGTCCACATCTCCTGGGGCATCTCATTGAGATAGTTCCATGCATGTACGTTTAACTCTCTTATCATTTCCATAATAGCCTCAAACTTTCGAACTTGAGGGGTTTTGGCAGCATTTGACATCAACTTAGTCAGTTGAACTCCGCTGAACTTTTTCTTAAAATTTGTCTCCACATGCCTACTACAAAACCGATGAGTGGCATTTGGCGGTGCCCAACCTGAACTTGGTGTATTGACTGCCGAGATAAGGCCAGGATGCCAATCCAATATAAGACATAAGCCTTGTTTATTTGGCACGACATGTATCCTCAAATTACATATAAACCAAAACCAACTCTCGAATGTCTCCCATCAACCACAGCGAAGGCAAGTGGGAAAATTTGCCGGTTCGCATCAACTCCCATAGCTATCAGAAGCTTACCTTTGTATTTGCCATAAAAGTGGGTGCCATCTACGCTCACAACGGATCTACAAAATTTGAAACCTTAATACAAGGTTTGAAAACCCAAAATACATATTGCAAGATTACAATACCCGAAATAGCCGTTGGATGGTGCACATAATTAACAATAGTGCCAGGATTGAATTTTTGGACCGCATTCAGAAAGATTGGTAATTTACTGTACGATTCTTCCCAGTCCCCAAAAATGATAGCATTTGCCTTCTGCTTTACAACCCATGCTTTATAGTAAGAAATATGATACTGATATTGCTTGTTCACTATCACTGCTAACATGGCAACTGATATGGATGGGTCTTGCTTTACCATTCCTTCCACGTAAGATACGATAAAACCCGCATCTAATTGTGAGTGATCTTGATTCATCTGGGCATATACATATATATGAGGGCCAACATATACAGTGATCGGCCATTGCCCACGTTTCTTCAGCTTAGATGCACGCAATCGCCAATTGTAAGGTGTTCTTCCCACCATCTTGCACTTAATTGCCCATGTCCTCAAATCGGACTCCACGGTTTGGAACTGTGTGTTGGTCCTTAAAGAATACGTCTTCAGAGCATTCATCAAATCAAGTTTCTACTTAAATAGGATACCAGTGTGAGGTTCCTGAGAATTGGGATCCCACTGTTTGCAACAAATCCCTGATGTTGAGCAAGCAGAACTGGCTTCAGGCAATATTGTAAAAGACAGGGAATCAGGTTGATGTAATTCAGGCTCCCCCTCATTTACTCCTTCGAAGACGTTGAAGTCCAAATCCAAACCCACATCGTCACCAAAATCTAAACCCATGAATTAGTTATCTTCTGGATCGGCCATCATTTCATCCATGCATGGCGGCTCAGCTGAATCTGTGACCCCCATTTGCTGTTGTTGATCAGCTTGCTCTCGGACCGCATTCCATTGAGTAACATTTGCAGCGTTGTGTGTAGAAAGTTCCTCACTCAAGATATTATGTTCTCCTCTTGAGCTAGCTATGGGATCTGGCTCTCTTTCAGCAATTAATGGTGCATGTATAGGAGACTCCACTGATCTAACAGTGTACTCTAAGTACAATTCAGTATGAGACTACTTAAGCTTGTTAATTCCTCCAATTAATGTCCGAATTGAATCGTCGACATCCAATCTAAGCCCCCGTGTACGAACTGAATCTCCAAATAGAAATGGGTAACATCCAGTGACTTTAATATTTACATGACCTTATTGCACGTCTAACACAGGGCACAACTTCGTAACTAATTCTTGATAGCTTACACTCGGAAGTACCTGAATGCATCACTCATAGTCACGATCATATGATAATCCTTCGACCGTTGAGACAATACTTCCCCCAAATAATAAAAAAAATGACACGCAATCCTCAGCTATAATACCTTCAATTACAAAGAAAATCTCCTCGTTAGTTTATTACAAAATAATGACGAATGTAATCGTTATAATTTGAGAACCACAATGGCAGCTGATATAGATAACTAGAAGAATTCAATAAACCATTTTATATTTCATATTGGGAATCAGTTTTGCATCCACCAAGCCGTTAGAAAGGCATCCGCAAAGCATCAGCAATTGTCATATATATAATGACTGTGATACAGTGACAAACATAAGACAGTCAAAAAATGAAAGGCCCTCATAACCTTGACAGTCATAAGTAACAAAAATGAGACTTTATTCAATTCCAATAAGTGCTGGAGAGATGATACATCACAATTGCATAAGCAATAACATTTTTTAAGCAGTTAGTCAACATCACAGCAAAAAAAACCCAAGCTGTTGGGTAGATGGGCAACTTCATTCTTTATTTTGGACTTATTTTCTAACAACAGCATTAATGGAGGATAAGGGGGCAGAGCAATCTCAAAATAATGAACCTGCTTGCTAGACTCCAATCTTAAAATCAAATTGGTCATGCATTAATCCACCTCAACTCAACTTAAAAAAGTCCTAGATTAAAATCTCAAGTAAGCAGGTAGTGGCTGAATGTGGCTTTCTGTAAGAACCATTAAGATTGGGAGATTGCTGCTTTTATGAATCATATGTTATCGTTACATTCTCAAAATTAGATTCTATGAGATGAAAATTTTCTAAATCGGATTCTTTTGAGGTGAATCCTCTAATAAAGCTATTGTAGGCAGCATGGAGGTGGATTTTCCTTGTAATAGCATGTGAACATCTGGGGAACAGCAGAAAGTTGCTCTATTTATCTGGTATTTGATTAGTACTTATAATTGACAACCTCATCAACAGAAGGCAAATGATAGTAAATTCATGTGTTTTCATAAAAAGAATGAAGAATGAATAGATCCCTTTTTTTTATTCATTGTGAGTGTAAAAGAAGTTCTGGACTTTAGATTTAAACCTTTAGAATTAACAATGCAAGATTTCAAAAAAAAACGTTATTATAATTTTTGATAAATACAAGAATTCGAAAAATAAAAAAATAAAAATAAAACTGAAAAACCTCACTCAATTCCTAAATCACGGTTATATATATATACGAACATACATTGTCTTAGTTGGGAGCACAGAGGGAATAAAACAATAAATGACATACTTGCAATGCAATTGGCGGAAGGCAGAAGGCAACGGCGACTTCGTGTAACTCACCGAAAGAGAGAGATGTAGAAAGAGTAGAAAGGGATATCTCAGTCAGAATGAAGAGAAGGTGCGCGACGATGGCGCTATATACGAATAAAACGCTTGGTGAGGTAGCGTCACCAGGAAGCGTTGCTTGAGTTAGCGTTTTGAGGAAATGCTAGATCATGTCGCGCTTTGAGGAATCGCTGTACGAAGTAGCACCTTCAGGGAAATCGCTGTCTTTAATAGTGTTTTTCAGTCTTTCCAAAACGCTAATTCGAATTGCGTTTTCCTTAACTGCATTCCACAAATTCTTTTCAATCAGACAATAAACGCCATATATTTTATTTAAATTGCTGTAAAACAAAAAAAAAATTCCAAGAGTACAGGAAACGAGAAGGACCGAAAAAAAAAAGAGAGAGAGAGAGAGAAATACGAGAGAAAAAGTAAGGGTTTGAGTTTGGGGATAGCCAGGTTTTGGTAATTTCACGTCATGATTGGTGTGGCAGTGTTGGATTGTGAAAATTTTGTCCAAAGTAAGAGATACGAAATAGTTAAAGTTAAATTTTAGGATTTCTTCATCTTTTCTTTAGAGCCAAGGTGGGGAATTAATGTATTAGTTATACTTTTTATAATATCTTTTTTAATAGGAAATAACCATGAAAATATTTTGGCATATTTTGAAAAAAATAAAATATTAAAATTTAAACTGGCCCTAATTTGTCTTTAAGAAATAAAACGTAAAATAAAGGAAGTGTAGGCTCGTAACTCCCCTGATGGGACTGATTTTACTTTCTGTTTGTTATAAAATACCATAAAATAATAATCTATATATATATGATATTTAGGCACCGTTTGGAGTGTTAAGAAACAAAAAACTTTTTAAAAATCTCTAAAAATCGTTCACTTTTTATCTCATTGTACGAATTACGCACTCATAACTTATTTCACTTTATCTCATTTTATCTCACTTTTTATCGCTCTAAACACACCCTTAATAGAGGTGTAATCATGAGTCAAAGTTTATATGTTATTAATGCCTGATAGTTGAATTTTGAGTGACACTACTATTGTGATTAGATATTCTATTCAATACTGAGATATGCTATAATATGTTAATACCACTAATGTAATTATATGTTCATTTCAATATTGAGATATGTTATGATATGTTATACATTCATTGTGAAACAGATAATAATAGCTACAAGTAAGTGGATGGTAACAACAATGGAAACATAAAATTATGAAAGTTGATATACTTATAGACATTCTCTTAAGCTTTAAGAATAAGAAAGGTGAAACTTAAGAAAATATTGATTGTGGAGAAAGTGATGATACTATACAAAATAGGGAGGGTCATAAGATACTCTTAAGTTAAAAGACATTAAACTTGCATAGAGTTGGATAATCGTGCTCGTGAATTAGCAATCCACAACGATGACGGAAAATGATGAGACTCATCGTGGCCTTTAGACTCGAATCTATAAACGACGACGCATGGGTGCTTCAAGACGCATATATATATATATACACAAACTGGCGATGATTTAGACTACTACTTTGATTGTGGGACAATCTGGCAGAGTATTCTTTCCTATCTTGGGAAAAGAAAATAATAAATGAAGAAATATTAATAAGAAAAATAAAAGTTACAAATTTATGTTATCCCATTCCGCTTTGTGTTGATATATTCAATAATTTCTTTCTATATTCATCGTTGCATGTGAATCATAAAATGCATTACAAAAAGTATATTTTTATACATCGTGAACACAAGTGATTTGGTGCTCACGTCTTTACAGACTGTGTTGTAGAAATAGAGCCTAAAACTTAGGAGGGTTGACACTCCTATTTGAAACCTTACATATTTTTTAATAGTTTTAATTTTATGTTTAAATGTGGTAATCTTAAAAGTTTACGTGTATAAAAGTACTATTTTCCAAATAAATAAAATATATGCTATCTAATTTTAACTTAAATCTAAGTATACTTTTTTATTAATAAAATAATCACTTATATGATTTGTGTTAATGTATAACATGGTCACTGGTTCTGAAAAGTAAATAGTGGGATTGTAATAAACTAGATGCATTAAATTTTCAATTTAAACTAACTTTTTAGAATCTTGGGATTTCGAAATGTGACAAAAATACTATTAAAAATTAAAAATAAATGAAATAATTCTTACCAATAAGATATAAACCTCACATATAGTTAAAAAGACGTTAACTAATCAATTTTTACGTGACAAAAATATTATTAAAAATTAAAGATAAATGAAATAATTCTTACCAATAACATATAAACCTCACATATAGTTATAAAGTCTTTAACTAATCAATTTTGATACATAAAAATTCTTTACTTGCATCAAAACAATTGGTTGACAACTCCATTTTGATTTGTAGGAATATAGATTATCAATTTTTGAAGATAATATTTGTTTTTACCTTCGTGGTTTGACATATATTCAAGTTTGTTATCTTCATTTTAAAAATATGTAAAAATTACTTTTTATTTTATTTTTGTTACGTCTTTGTAAATATTATAAATAGTACTTCAAACCTATCATTTTTATTTTATTTTATTTTATTTTATGTATTTTAAAATACACTCTAATCTTATTCTATTTTTTCTTTACAAATAAATAAAAATATATAATTACTCAATTAGTATACTCAAAAAGTATTTACACAATTATTTTAAGTATATATAATAAATTGTAGTTAAGTAAATACCTTTTACTTTTAATTTTATTTTAATTTTTTGTTTTTATTCTTTTTGATTATCCATTATAATTCTGTACATGGTAGTACTTTTCTTTTGAAAAAACAATTAAGAGTAATTAATGAAATTCAAAATAAATAAAAACTCATTACTCATTCAATTTTGTTTTATACAAATTTAAATTAAAAATTGTACTAAAACAAAATTTAAAATTATTTTGATTGATAACTAAATAATTTTACTTTTAGTAGTAAATAAATTTTAAAAATTGACATCAATATGCTATATTATATGTCAAATTATTTTTATTTAAGATACAAATTATTTAAGCACTACTGAAAAAATATTATTATAATTGTTATACTTCTATAACTAATACAAAATAAAATGAAAAAAACTATTAGCAAATAGTAACAAATAATTTTTTTTCTCTAATTTAATTTTAGATTATTTAAATACTTTTTAAATTTTTTAACAAATAAATATAAAAATAAGAATTCTTTTATTTATTTTTAGTTTTTGACTTTTGTTATACTTTAAACTTTATATATGAATGGGCCTACTTGTAATTTACAAATAAATGCTAGTACTCAATTTTAATTTTTTAAGCTAGTATAAATGAATTTTTGTAGAAAAACATTTATGACATCAAAATTATATAAAATAACTTATTAAAAGAGTAGAATAATTGTATAATTTTATTTAGTAAAAAATTATAACACCTTGTATTTATTTTTTGCCATTCATATGTTATTTTAGTCCAATAAAATATTCAGACCGAGATTGAGTTTGTTTAATTGGATTTATTTTATTTTTCTTAAACTGAGTTTGGTCCAAAGTGGTATTCAGTAGAATGACTAAGTCAAAGGGTCCAGTCCTTTTCCTTTATTTTCTTTTATTGCTTCATTTTCTTTCCTTGTTGGGGTTCAGGGTGTTTTTAGAAGAAAGAAAAAGCAATAGAGAGGAGAGAGAAAGTACAAAGAGAAAGTGACGGTAGTAGGTCAAAGATAGTCGATCCTTAGTATTTTCAACATTGTAATCATCGTGGACATATTGGATCATGGTGATTCCGCTTGAAGCAAGAGATATGGAAGAAAAACGTTTTGAAACTGTGAGATTTTCTTTATTTTTCTTCCTATTTTCTTCAGATCTGAAGTGTGGGACTTATATACGTATTTATACTTATTATTAGCATGATTTTGATATATCATTTGTTTAATTTGATGAAATATTAGTTGATTTATAGTTATGTGTATATATGTATATGTGAATGTGTATATATCTATACAATAAAACGCATCCAATGGATGTGGCAGTTATCTTCATGGCAGCATTTGAGGGGGAGACGGGTTTGCTAGTTGGGGGAAGAGAGAGGAGAGAGAGAAAGGGTTAGGGCTGCTGGGGTGTCAAGGAAGAGAGGGGGCGGGTGGGAGAGGAAAGAGAAGAGAGAGAAAAAGTTTAAAATAGTTAAATTTTTATTT
>JAVXUM010007042.1:0-10359 GCA_035590655.1 Pouteria glomerata | reverse complement strand
TTCTCATTTCTTTTATGGGAAGAGAGGTATATGTGAGAGAAAAAAAAAAGAATAATATGAAATAAAATAATAAAAAGAAAGAGAAAAATATAATTAATAAAAAATATTATAAAATATTTGAGTTTCTAAAAATATATCTAAAACTCCAAAAAATTATGTTTGGTGTAAGAATTTGGTGCCAAAAAAAAAAAAAAATGAAATGCAACTAAAAAGAAAAATATAAGAAAAATGAAAAAACATAAAATCCTAAATATATAGCCTTATCAAATGGATTTAAAAAATTCAAATAAAAGGCATTAATTAATATGTTAAATTCTTTATTTAAATTAATTTAATTTTTTATATTTCTTACATTTTTCTTGCATTGTTACGCCTTAAATTTCAAAACCTGAATGCATGAATAAAGACAAATAATACACATTTTAACAATTTTTTCTAAACTTGAGTGTGTGAATAAAGACAAATGATACAACTTTTAATAATTTTTTTTACCACCTGTCAAAGCTATACATATACACACTATGGAATAATGAAAATAAAAATAAATAAAACTAAACTTTAAATTCAAATATATGGTTTAGTCAAAATCAATTAAGCAATAAAGTTTCAAAACTAAGCCTAAACAATCTCCCAAAAAAAAAAATAAAGTAAACAATTAACATTTATCTCACAAACAAAAGTTTATTACAATCCATTAAAATAATCCTCTAAGCCTAAGGTAATTACATAAAAATAAATAAAACTTTAATTCCTATACTCAGAAGGCCAGCACGCGACTCAAACTTATTACCTACATCACGAACTATATGGGAATGAGCACTGATACCACGTGTGGTCGGAACCATAATAATAATATAAATGCAATCATGTACTATTATGCCACTAAGTGAAACAATTATGCACAAATAGCAATGTCAAAAAAGAATTAAATTAATTTATTAATTAATGCAATCATGTACTATTATGCCACTAAGTGAAACAATTATGCACAAATAACAATGTCAAGAAAGAATTAAATTAATTTATTAATTACTCTTCTTTATTATTTTTAAAACAGCATAAAACATCAAAAGAAAATAATTTGGTTTTAAGGTACCGCTGCTTAGTTGTCTCATAAAAATAGAACCCAGTTAATGTATATCATTCTTTGATATCTATGTGGTTGTATCGTAAAAATAAGACCCAACCAATATATACCATCTTTTTGTGTCTGCTTTTTAGGCATCTGTTCGTTCGTCGGTATTAACTTACTGGACTCGATAATCACCTCGCGCGGGTTTCATCACTTTCAACTCTTTGATACATATATCTGATATTTTTAATACGTCTCAACTCAAACAAAATATAAAATTAAATTTTTTTACTTTAATTCGGAATTAAATAATTTTTTACAAAATTTTAAATAATAAATAAATAAATAAATTTACAATTAAATGATAACCTTCACAAACCCACGGTCAATCATAACGTCCATGTACCTGGTGGAATTTGATGACATCACAAACAAATCAATTGCCCAAAACAATAATACAAGGAATTAGTAAAAGCAAAAATTAATTCATCAGGTTTGATTCGACTACATTGAATAAATAATTCAAATGGCTAGAGCAATAATACAAGAAATTAATAAAAATAATAATTAATCCAACAGATTTGATTCGGCAGCGCTGTGTAGTAATTAGTCCGATGCATTGATTGCTTTTGGTAGGCCAAATGTTACTTTAAATATACAAACTCTAATGGTCTTCGTATCATATTAGCATAATTCTTTTGGTGGCTCTGTGCTGTCTCGAGTCTTTGCTGAATCATTTTAACCTTCTTAGTTGTCTCATACACAAATTCAGGTTCAATAATTGTAATTTCTCCAACCTCAACCCAACAAATAGGAGATCTGCACGACCTATTATACAAAGTTTCAAAAGGAACCATCTCGATACTCAACTAGTAGCTATTGTTGTACACAAATTCAATCAAAGGAAATTGGTTCTCTCAACAACTATAGAAATTAAGCACGCCCGCCCTGAGCATAATTTCTAAAATCTGAGTTATATGTTTTGACTGTCCATCGGTCTAAGGATGAAAAGTAGTATTAAATAACAACTCTGTCCCTATAGCCACTTGGAGACTCTACCAAAATCGAGAAGCAAAATGTGGATCTCTCTCTAAGACGATGGATACAAGAGCTCCGTGAAGCCTCACAATTTCCTTAACATATAGTTTAGCTAAGATATCCATAAAGTCAATCAACCGAATTGGTAAGAAGTGAGTTAACTTCGTTAACCTATCCACTATTACCAAAACAATCTCATGGCCCTTTAGAGATCTTGGCAAGCTAAAAATAAAATTTATCGTAATGTTCTCCCACTTCCATCCTGACACTGGCAGAGGATGCAAAAGACCTGCTGGTTTTTGATGCTCAGCTTTAAATTGCTAATAAGTAAGGCACCTATTCACAAACACTGTCATATCCTTCTTCATGTCTGCCCAAAAGAACTGATGGTACAGGTCATGATACATCTTTGTATCTCTGGGATGTACTACAAATTTAGAGTGATAAAACTTTTTTAAAACCACATCTCGAACTGAGATAGGCACAAAAGTCTCCCCAGATACCTCAAACTGTTATTAGCACCAATCAACCATCCTGGCACCTCATCAGAACTCAACAACTTGACTCGGATAGGCCCAGATTCAACATAATCCCCTGAGCTTCAATCACACGACTCAACAGAATTGGCTGAGTGGCTAAAGCACATAAAGCAGTATAACCCTCATTTTCCTAAAACTCCAAATCAAACTCATTAAGGCTTCTAATCACCTCCCACTCTCGCAAAGCAAGACCCGCTAAAGTACCACGACTCTTCCAGGTAAGTGCATCAACAACCACATATGCCTTACCAGAGTGATACTGAAACTCAAAATCGTAATCATTCATATACTCTACCCATATCTTCTACCTCAAATTCATATCCTTCCAAGTGAAAAGATATTTTAGGCTATTGTCATCAGAAAACACTTCAAATTTCTCACTATGCAAATATTGTCTCTAGCTTTTTTGAGCATAGATAATTACTGTCAACTCCAAATCATGCACTTGGTAGTTATGCTCATAAGTCTTCAATTGTCTAAACACATAAGCTACTATTCTATCACCCTGCAACAGTACACAGACTATACCTTCCTAGATGTACCACAATAAACTGAATAACCCAATCCTCTCTCCGAAATCATAAGCACTGGTTCAGTAGTTAATCTCTTCTTTAGCTCCTGAAAAAATTGCTCACACTTTTCATCCCAAATAAACTTGACCTTTTTTCGAGTCAGCCTAGTCATCGGCCCGGCTAACCTCGAGAAATCACGGATAAATCATCTGTAATACCCTTCCAAACTCAGAAAACACCTAATCTCAAAAACTGTCTTCGGTCTCGACCAATCCATTATAGCCTCAATCTTAGACGGATCAACGACAACTCCTTCCCCAAAAACAACATGCTCGAGGAATTTCACCTCCTTGAGCCAAAATTTACACTTACTCAATTTAGCATAGAGTTAATGGTCCTTCAATGTTTGAAGTACAACTTTCAAATGCTCTTCGTGTTCCTCCTCTGATCGGGTATATATCAAAATGTCACCAATAAACACTACTAAAAACTTGTTCAAGTATCTGTTGAACACTCGGTTCATCAAATATATGAAAATGGCAGGAGCATTGGTCAATCCAAATGGCATCACCAAAAACTCATAGTAACCATACCGAGTCCTTAATGCTATCTTAGGAATGTCCTTTCACTTCACCCTCAACTGGTGATAGCTGGATCTTAAATCAATCTTGGAAAAAAATTACTGAACCCTTCAGTTGATCAAATAGATCATCAATTCTCGGTAAATGATATCGATTCTTGATCGTGACCCAGTTTAACCTCTGATAATCTATACACATTCGGAGAGTTCCATCCTTTTTAGCAGCAAATAGTGTAAATGCACCCTAAAGAAAAATGATTGGATGAATAAATCTCTTAGAGCTTAACTTCTATATCTAGGATTTTAACTCCACTAACTCTGTAGGTGCTAATTTCTATAGGACTATAGAAATAAGTTCTGTGCTAGAAACCAGATCAATCCCAACTTTAACCTCTCGGTCAGGAGGTAATCTAGAGATATTTTCTAAAAATACTTCCAAGAATTCACAAACGACCATGATAATTTAACTTTATCACCATCCTTATCTTCTAAAGCCATACAAATAAATAAACTGCATAAGTTCACTCGTCTTTACCCATTATGGGAAGGTAAGAGCTGAGGACTTCAGCGATCACCAAAAAACTATATTCGGTCTCCCATAGAAGTAAATAGAATCACCCAACCTTTAGAATAATCTATCATCACCTGATAGACTGATAACCAGTTTATGCCGAGAATTACATCAAAACTTCTCACGTCTAGCACAATCAAATCAAAAAATTGACAAATGCTCTCGTCCTAAAGTCTCATCCCTGATAGTGATTTCACAACCCTTACAAACTCAGTTTAACACAGAATGACCCCTTATCGGTGTTTCAACTTGTAATAATGGAACCAACTCATCCATAGATAAATTCAATGCAGACTAAATGGTGCAGTAATGAATGAGTGAGATACTCCTATATCTACAAGAACTGTGAATTTAGTAACATAGATAAGAAAGGTATCTCTAATCACTATAGGCTCTGTATGTCCATCGTTGTGGGCCACAGTGAAAACTCGCCCCTGAGCTAGTGCTACTGGTGGCCTACCCCCCCTTTTGTCTTGCTAGGATCCACCCTGAGCTCTCTGCTACTGTTAAACGCTACCTGGAAGACTCATCTGATATTGTTATGCCACATTCTGAGTACCCATCTGAAACTGACTCTGCACTGATTATGACTCTATTGGCCTGTTATTCTATGTTGACTAAGCTGGCTGTGAGGGTCTCATAGCACTACTATTACCTTATCTCTGCGAGTAACGTCTTTGCACATAACCTAGTTGGCATCACCTCAGCTCTATTTTTAGATCCATTTGGCACACTTTTCAAAGGACAATTGAACTGGTGATGCCTAGGTTGTCTGTAGTTATGATAGATAATAGGACTCTATGCAGGAACCCATGTTGTTGTTAACTGACTTGGGGAGTCTTACCCTGTTTAGCGTCATTATGTTGTTAGTCTGTGCCAAATTCTTCTCCACCGTCATTGCTCGATCAATCATCTCATATTCATTGAGCCCCAATGGCACTATCCAATCACTAACAATAGGCCTTACTCTCTTCTCAAATCGTCTACACTTGGTGCATTCAGTTGATATCAACTCCTTAGCATATTTGGCCAACGATGTAAACTTACTTCTATAATGCAGCACAGACAATGGACCTTGAGTCAAATTCAGAAACTTATCAAGTTTGGCATCTCTTAGAGACTATGGATAGAAATAATCTCTGAAACGCTCCTTAAAATAATTTCAAGTGAGTGTAGATATCCCACGAGACTCCTTTATAGTACTCCACCAATCTGCTACAGTTCCCTCTAACTAACGAGCAGCAAGCAGAACTCTGGTGTTGTTTTCATTTAATTGCATTACTTCGAATATCTTCTCATTCTTATGCAAGAATTTCTCAATCTCTTCAGTATTTACTGCATTAGAGTAGGTGGGAGGTTTATTCTTCCTAAACTTCTCATATGGAGCTGTAAGTTAGCTTGTTTGCATTCCCCCAGCAAACATTGCAGCCATTTATTGTATCCACATTTGAAAGTCTACCATTCCCGATTATGGCACACTTAATGCTACAGATTGCACCTCTGCCATATGAGGTACCCCTAATGGAATTTCTGCTCTAAATCTAGTATTAGACCCCTACTCCTATGACACTCCTGCAGCAGTAGGAACATCATCAACTAAAGCTTCGTGGCCTAGCCTAGCCTAGCCCAGCCTGAATTCCTCGGCCTCGGCCCCTACCACGACCACGGCCTTAGCCCCTGCCTTTGTCATTACCTTTACCTCTAGCACCTAGAGCAACATGTGGTGACATTCTTTAAAAAATCATAAAAATATAATAAATTTAATGTCTTCTTAACAATTTAAGCTCAACAGAAAATCGAATTCACATATCACAAATAAACAAAATGTCATGTAAATGCATAACACCTAGAAAGCAAAAGACTCACTGTCTCTAGGTATTCTAAACCTATGCTCTAATACCAAGTCGTTACGCTCCAAATTTTAAAACTTAAGTGCTTAAATAAAAAGACAAATAATACACTTTTTAATAATTTTTCTTGTCAACCGTCGAAGTCATACAGACATATTATGAAGCAATGAAAATAAAAATAAATAAAACTAAACTTTGAATTCAAATAAATGTTTTAGTCAAAATTAACTAAGCAATAAAGTTTCAAAACTAAACTTAAATAATCTCCCAAAAAATAAATAATTAGAATTCACCTCACAAACAAAGGTTTATTACAATCCACTAAATAATCCTTTAAGTCTAAGGTAATTACATAAAAATGAATAAAACTTTAATTCTTATGCTCAGAAGGCCCAACACGTGACTTGAACTTATTACCTGTATCACAAGCTGCAAAGTGATGAGTACTAATACCACGTATGCTCGGAACCTTAATAATAATATAAATATAATCATGTCCTAACATGCTACTAAGTGAAACAATTATGCACAAATAACAATCTTAAGAAAAAAATTAAATTAATTTATTGGTTCCTCTTCTTTACCATTTTTAAAACCGAATAACACATCAAAAGAAAATAATTTGATTTTAAGGTACTGTTTCTTGATGGTCCTGTAAAAAAAAAGACTAATGTATATCATTCTTTGATGTCTGCTTGATTTTCTTGTAGAAACAAGGTCCAACCAATATACACATTTTTCAGTATCTGCTTCTTAAGCTGAAATATTAAGAATTTAATATCCTACCCTTAGACATCTGGTCGTTCGTAAATTACTAGCCTACTGGACTCAATAACTAACCCCGCGTGAATTCCGGGACTTTCAACCCTTTGGTGCATATATCTAATATTTTCAGTACTCTTCACCCTAAACAAAATACAAAATTAAATTTTTTTACTTTAATTCCACAATAAATAATTTTTTTATAAAATTTTAAATAAATAATAAATAAATAAATAAAGAATTTACAATTAAATGATATACCCACACAAACCCACTGTCAATCATACCGTCGATATACCGGATAGAATTTAATGCCGTCATGAGCAAATTAATTGCCTAAAGCAATAATACAAGGAATTAACAAAAGCAACAATTCGCCCCGCAGGGGCAGCCGCGTTGGTCGGGCGCGCGCTCAGTGACCTTAGGATCCTGAGTTCGAGCCTCCACTCTGGAGGATCGCCTATTGGCCTTCTCGGTTGAGCCGGTCAGCTGGGGCTTACCTAGGCTGGTTTACTCTCCATGGTTATTTGTCGGCTAGGGTCATGGGGCGAGCTTTACCTAGTGCGCACCCTCGAATAGCGGCTGCGGGTTTCCTCGTACTCGAAAAACAAAAGCAACAATTAATCCAACAAGTTTGGTTCGACTGCATTAATTAAAGAATTTAACGCGGACAATTCAGATGGCCAAAGTGATGATAGAAGGAATTAATAAAAGAAACAATTAATCTAACAGATTTGATTCGCCAGCGTTGTGCAATAATCAGTCCGAAGCAATGATTGCTTTTGGAAGGCAAAAGGTTACTTTAAATATACAAATAATTGAGTACTAAATATGCAAAGTTGTTAAATTTCGAGGAAACGCTCGGTAATTTTGGGAGCTTTGGAGTGTTAAAAAATAAATAAAAAAAAATGAGATTTGGATTGATTTTAGGTGTTTAGTATTGATGTTTGAAATGAAATTTTTTGGAGAAGAATAGTAAAATTTTTGGACTTTTGTAGTAAAAAGTAAAAGAGAGAAACCGTGGGAACGGTTTTTTGGGTCCGTTCCCACGGATTTCTGTCAGAAATTTTAGACTTTTACACATATCTGTTAAAACCGTTAGAAGAGTTTGGCAAATTCGTTCTAATGGATTTAAAAAAATTAACATAAAATAGTGACAATGGTACTCGTTTGAAAGTTTTCAACTCGAAAAATATGATTGTAAAAAATATTTATGCATTCGGTTAATCTTTTTTTAATTTTTTTTATTTTTTTAAGGAAATATTGAAATTTTTTTAATATAGAAAATGTAAGAATGTATAATAGAGAGTTTTAGTGATTTATAAAGGTTATTGGAGATTTATTTTATTTTTTGTAGTTTTTAAGTGAACCAAACGGACCCTTTGTTTGCTAGAACAAAATTATACATATATATATATACATATATTCAACCTTAAAAGTTCTACCCTTATCTTAATCTGTAGATTTTTAACATTGTTTCTTCTTCTCGTTCTTCTTTTTCTTCTTTTTTTTTTTCTCTCTCTCTCACATCTCTTCTTTTTTTCTAGGATTTTTTTTTTTATAAAATAATTACAGCATTATATATAAACATATAATAGTAGAATTTTAACCCTAATCAATTTAAATAATCACCTATTCCCCCATGGGTTTAAGAAAATTACGTCATTTTTCTTAAAATTTTAAAATCCACTCAAAAGTTATCAAAATTGACTTTTTTAAATACCACTCAAAATTAAATAACAAAATTTTAAACTATTAAATTTAAAAAACAAATTAAATTTACTAAATAAATAAAATAAAAAATATATATAAATTAAATTAAATAAAATGTGGGTCATTATGTGCATTTTGTATCAAAACTTAAATAAAAGAAATAATTTTAAATCCTTACCTTTTTTTCTCGCAATAAATTCTTACTCTAGACACACCCTTAATAGAAGAAGAAATTACAAATACCTATTGTTTTTTATTTTCATTTTTATTTTTATTTTTATTTTTTATATGGAAAAAGAGGTACAAAGACGCGAGTGAAAGTTAGAAATTGAATAAATATAAAATAATATAATAAAAACATATAAAAATAATCAATAAAATAATATTTGAATTTATCCCAAAAACCAAAACTCTGAGATAAAAGTAACAATAATACATTTGAAGGACAAAAGTTTAATTTCACGTACAAAACAAGGGCAAAAATAATACTAATACAATATATTCGTTGAAGTGGCATTGTAACATATTATATAAAATAGAAAAAGAATTGTAACTCTTAAAAAATATTGAAATAAAAATAGAAAAAATATGATAATTCTTAAAAAGAATATAGTATTTTAATTTGAAAGGTTTAACTTTCTAAAAATTATAATTGGGTAGAATTTAAGTTGGTAGTTTTGATTTGCATATAAACTCCATTCTTGAAATATGGTGAAATTTAAAATGTTTAAATTATTTTATGAGAAAGATGGTAGCAGATCTTACCAATATAAGAATTAAGCGAGAAATTAAAAATATAAAAATAATCTCAAATGTTGAATTAAAAAATAATTATTAACTGTTGGATCCTAATTTATAAAAAAAATATTTCAAAAAATTATACTATTTTATTACATAAATATTTTTTATGTATAATTTTTAAATATAGTATAAAAAACCCTCGGTTAGGCTGGAGTATCCAAAAATGCAAATTTAACGCACCAAAAATTACTAAAATTTACTAAAATGTAAATTTAATAAAAAAATTACTAAAATTTTACCCTCCAAACGCTTCTATAGATGTCCTTTTGCTCTATCCTTTCATTATTACATCTCTTTTTAAACCCAAAAAGAGAGCATTGAACCTCTTCTTCACGCTCTCTCCCACCTAATTTTCATTTCATCTCTCTTTAGTGGGTCAATTGCTGAGCAAAACAAAAAGGTAAAATTATCTTAAATTGAAAATATATTGAACGAAAAAAATATTGTACGCAAGGCTCTTTTTATATAGATAAATAATATAACAACTTCTTATACTTCCTTCATTTCTCTTTTTATTTTCTATCATTACTTAAATAAGAAAATAAATTTTGAATATTTATCATTATTATTATTATTATTATTATTGATAAAGGGTTTAACCGGGAACGTTGCTGGATGGTCTGAGACTCCTCCGGGTTGCCGGTAATGGCTGCCTGGACATCGGTGTGGTGCCTGCCAAAGGGCCTCCGATGCTTAAGTTAGCGAGAGAGCTGAAATAACAATTTTTGCAGAATAATAGCAAGGTGATCCTGTGTGCGTACCTTCATATCGAGGGTGAGGATGTATATATAGTTGCCGTTGACGCTGCATGAATGTTGTGCATGTGGACAGTAGGTTATCGTGCTCCCTTTCAATCGTAGCGTGCCACGTGTAATGTAGATCCCCAAGGACGATATTGTCTGGTGGCCAGCCGAAATCGTT
>JAVXUM010007033.1:0-10359 GCA_035590655.1 Pouteria glomerata | reverse complement strand
CCCAACCCATGCACCAAATAAACAAAACATAAATAAAACTATGCAATCTTTCCATCACGTGGCTATGCCCATTCACTCTCAATTCGTTTCATTCCACATTAAGACTATCTATTTTATTCATCTCAAACGTGAGGGGTATCACAGTATGGGCAAGAATGCAAAAGAGTTTTGAATCTCTCCCAACATTGGTAAAAGGTTTCACCTTGTTGTGGAGCAAAGTTCAAAATTCAATGTTGTATAACATCAGTTCTATTAAGAGGAAAAAAATTCTTTAAGAACTTAGCTTGCATTTCATCCTATATATAAATAGAATTAGATGGTAAAATATCAAACCATCTAATAACTTTATCTTTCAAGGAAAATTGGAAAAGTTTAAGGAATACTAAATCCATTAGACATCCTTGATCTTTAATAGTGACATAAATGTTCCTAATTCGAGTAACATAATCGTATGAATTTTTAGAATCTGTACCATGGAAAGTAGGTGGCAATTGTATCATACTTGGTTTAAAATTGAAAGCTCGTTGATTTTCTGGCCAAACTATATAAGATTCAGGAGTATGTTAATTGGCATTTATTATTGCATAATTCTATATATATTGGTATGCTAATTATGTATTTATGCTTATTGTTAGTAATGTGTTAACTTAATTATCTCATTTTCAAGTAGTCTTGGTGTCTGTATGTTTCAGGTGATATAATATTGTGTTTTAAGCTTAAATGATACCAAATGTGCATGCGAGGAGGAGCCAAGACAAGCTAAAGTAAGGAATGCAAAAATAAGTTTAGTATTTCTATGGAGCATTTTATCAAATACCTAACGCACATAGAGAAAATCAACTTCAAGACATAAATGCCAACATCATCAAGACCTCCTAAACCTCTTAAAAGCCATTCCAATGCATACAATTTGCTATTATGGCTACCAAAGAGAAGGAAATGGCCCTAAGCTTAAACCGGTCAAAGACATATTGCAACAGAATTTTGCATGACACCCTATTAATATTTCAGTCATAACTTTTTGGTCAAAACTCTAATTGATGCTATTCTTTTTGGATTAGAAGGAAGATTAAAAGGACTACAACTTTTGTGCTTTATCCGAAGACTAAATCTTTGTCTTCAATGTTAAAATCACATTGGAATTTGAGGACAGAAAGTTGTCTGAAAGTACCATTGCAACTTAACATTGGCTAGGCACCCTACCATTCTACTCGGGCGCCCTAACCCTTAACCTAGGCCCCCCAGAGAGTAGCATTGTCTCAGAAACTTAGACGAGCAACCCACCTTGCTGTCTAGGCACCCTACTATCATCCCAGGCACCCTAATGACTACCCCGGTGCCCCTCTGTGCTATAAAGTCCACTGTTTAGCTTTCTTTTGTATTTTTAAGTTGACTCTTTTACCTTTAGTGTCTTATTATCTACAAATATAAGTTTTTTGGACCTAATAAGAGGAGCTACATTACGTTTATGCACTAGGGTTTGGTTGAAGTTTCATATGGTGTTTTTGCTTTGTCTCTCCTAGGGTTTACATGTAAGTGCTTTACTTTTCAATATTTTCAATTTAAAGTACTTTGTTTTTAATTTTCATCTTTCGCTTTTATTTCGTAGTACTTTATTTTTTATTTTTGTCTTTCGTTTTTACTTTGTAATTGTTTGTTTTACATTAATGGATAGTATGCAAGTTTATTTTCTTCTGCAAAGTTCAAATATGTTAGGCTAAGGTTAGTTCCTAGCTTTAAACCATTGAAGGTAGTGTGATTGTTTGGTACACTCAAATGTAAAAGATTCGTTTTCAATGAAATATATTTTTGAGTTCTAATTGGAATTTCATAGTAGGCTAGGGTTCTTTCAAAATTAAGTCACATGTGTTGCAGCCACAGCTTGGTTACAAGTTTTCACTTACACACTAAGTGTTTGGTTTAATGTCTCGGTGAGTTAGAAATAAAATCACCTGCGTTATAATCAAAGCTTGGGTACGATTGGCTACTCATGTATACCAAATGTTTGATTCAATGGCCCAGTAATTTAGAACTTATTTTTCTAAAACCATAACTTAAGGTTTTCTTAAGAAATGGATTCACCCATGTTACAATCGAAGCTTGGTTACGAGTTGATACTAATGCACACTAGGTGTTTAATTCAATGACCTGGTGAGTCCAAAACTATTTTCGAAAACCTCCTCTTACCTTAAGTCCATAACTTAGGTTTTAAAAGGAATATCTTCTGATCTAACAATGCATCTTCTGATCTGGCAATGAATGTGCAGTTGCTAGGTTGAGTTATTAATGCGTTTGAGTAAACCTCTACTATCTTACTACCAAATTTGGTTCAAAGTCAAGATTATCTTAGTTATTTTATTTTTAATATTTTTATTTTAATTTAATATCACGATTCCTTTACTCTACCATTTTTAACCATGCCATACTCAACCATCTCAAAAATCCAAAGTTAGTTTAGAATAATTTAGGTTCACCAACTAGCTAAGATAACAAGTCTAGAGCTTTGTCCCAGTGTAGATGACCTCGGTTCTTACTGAGTAAAACTACGACTACCTTCTTACACTTAAGATGTAGAACCTGGACACATTTTATGGTTAATCAGATGATACAAAACCAACCCGATCAACTTCCTATTTACGCTGTCAACCAATTCTTCCTACCATATCGGGGACCTGACTAATGGAAAAATCCATATTCTGAAACCTATAATCTAAGTTGGAACTATCCTAACCTTAGTTGGAGGAATAATGGGGCCTAAGCACCTCAGCAATATCAAGCTACCCCATCTCCTCTTATACCTCAAGTTCCATTTCATAACTAAATACACCCTCAAAATTTGGGGCTACACTAGAACAATTATATTGCCCCCGTAAACGATCCACCGAATAGACTATTCAAAAGTTTATGACCACACAGTTTACACTGTTGGCTTAAATAATAGGACGCTAGATGATAGAATAAGTCAATTGACTCTGTTACCTAAAGTTTGAGCATGCAACCAAAAGGATAATTTCTTAGTCAAAATCATCAAAATCTAAGTGCCCAAGTAAGTCAAATAGAATGATCTTCCAAGGTACCCAAAAAATTTGAACAAGTGTAAGCTATCATGATACTAGGGAGTGGTAAAACAATAAATAAAACCATTTCCCCTAGGAAGTCTAAGCCTAGTGAGAAGTTAGGACCTGAACGGATAATGAAATATCAAAATCAATCAGAATAACCAAATGCAACACCTGCAAGGGATGAAAAGGAAGTTGGAAAGCAAAAAAAAAAAAATAATGAGAAGGAGCCAGCGACACCATCCAGTGATTATGTCACTAAAGTACTATTTCCCCAGAGACTGTAAAGACAAAGAAAGAAGCTCAGGCAGCAGATATGCTAGAGGAATTTAAACAAGTTAAAATCAACATACCTCTACTAGATTCCATCAAACAAATTCCCTCTTATGTAAAATTGAAGGAATTATACACAATAAAGAGGGGATTGAATATAAAAGAAAAGACATTTTTAATTGAACAAGCTAGTTCGATTCTTCAATCTTGCATTCCCCTAAAATATAAGGACCTAAGATGTCCTATAATCTCATGTTGTACTGGGGAGCACCATATTGACCAAGCACTTCTTAACTTAAGGGTCATTGTGAATTTATTTCCCTATTTAGTCTGTATATAGTTGGGTTTAAGAGAACTAAAACCCACTCATGTGACTTTACAACTAGCTAATAGGTCAATAAAATCCCACAAAGGATAATTGAGAACGTGATAGAGAAGGTTGAAAATTTTTATTTTCCAGTAGATTTTATTATCTTAGACACCCAACCTTTGACCAACATTTTGGCTCATAATCAAACACTAGTCATTTTGGGATGACATTTCCTTGCAACATCTAACGCACTTATTAATTGGAGGAATGGTTTAATGAAAATGCCTTTTGGTTACATAACATTTGAAACTAATATTTTCAATGTTAGCAAACACCTAAAAGATGTGTTTGATGTCTAAAAATAGACCTTAAGAAAACTATTATCTAAGATTATATGGATTCTAAATTTATAGAAGATCCTTTAGAAAGGGCAAAATATTTTCAACAAAAAGAGATTGTCAAGAGAAAATGAATGGGAAGGGATGAGAACCATCTTTAACTGCCTAAAATTAATCGATGTCCATAGGTAATTGGGTCCCCACCTTTAAAAGGATAGAACTACTTGAATAAAAAGGAGAACTCTCTAAACTTAAAGCACCTACTCCTAGGAAAAAATAGTTACTTGCCCATTTAAAATACGTATTCTCAGTTACTTGCCCATTTAAAATATACATTCTTAGGAAAAGATGAGATCTTTCTTGTAGTAATATTAGCAGAACTCACAGTATTATAAGAGACTCATTTGGTAAGTCTTTTGCCAAAGCATAAAAAAGCATTAGGATGATCTATAGCAGACCTAACTGGTATAGGCCCTCTATTTTGTATATACTATATATATTTATAAGTAGACACCAGACCAATACGTCAAATGCAAAAATGCCAGAATCCAAATACGAAAGAAATGACGAAAGCAGAGGTACTTAAGCTTTTGAATGTATGGATAATCTATCCTATTACAAATTCTAAGTAAGTGAGCCCTACACAAGTAGTACCTAAGAAAGACAAGCTAACAGCAATTAAAAATGAGAATAATGAACTGTTGCCCGCCCATATTCAAACTAGATGAAGGGTGCTATAGATTACCAAAACCTTAATGCTGTCATAAGAAAAGATCATTTTTCTTTACCACTCATTGACTAAGTTTTTTAAAGAATTATTGGGCACTCATACTATTACTTTCTAGATGGCTATCTGGGGTATAATCAAATAGAGATTATCTTAGAGGACCAAGCTAAAATTACATTTACTTATCCCTTTGGCACTTTTTTCTACAAAAGAATACCCTTTGGCCTGTACATTGCACTAGCTACTATTCAACGCTGCAAAATAATTATCTTTAGTAAAATAGTGGAAGACATTGTAAAAGTCTTCATGAATGATTTTTTTAGTACACAGTGGTTCTTATGAGTAGTGTCTAGAAAATTTGAAAGGAGGACTTACAACATGTGAAGAATAAAACCTCATGCTAAACTAGGAAAAGTGTAATTTTATGGTGACACGCGGTATTAATCTAGGGCACACAATATCAGAATAAGGTATTCAAGTTAATCAAGCTAAAGTTGAACTAATTTAAAAACTTCCCACACCACCTAGTGTTATGGATATTCATTCAGTTTTTGGGCACGTTAATGTCCACTAACATTTTATCTAGGCTATTAGCTTGCTCTCAAAGCCCCTATGCCACCTGTTAACATAAGATGTAGCAATTGAGTAGACATAACAGTGTCAATAGGCATTTGATAAGTTAAAAAATTACTTAAATACTGTAGTTATTTTGCAATTGCTAGATTGGTCACTCCCATTTGAATTGATGTGTGATGCAAATGACTATGCTATTAATGTTACGTTAGCTAAAACAAGGACAAAAAGGCACATATGATTTACTATGCCAATAAAACCTTGAACAGTGCACAGACAAATTACTCAACAATTGGAAAAGAACTCTTAAACATCATCTTTGTACTTGAAAAATTTTGTTCATATTTGATAGAGTCAACAGCCATTGTGTACATTAATCATTCTGTTCAAAAGTACCTATTGACCAAACCAGAGGCCAAAACTCGATTGATTCGTTGGTTTTGCTTCTGTAAGAGTTTTATTGTAAAATTAAGGATAAGAAATGTGTGGATAATATTGATATAAATCACTTATCTAAATTACCGGAGAAAGTACATATCAAAGATAAGACTCAAATCAATGACAGCTTTCCAAACGAGCAATATTTAATGTAACTACAATTACATCAACCACACCTCTGTGGTATACTGCTATTGTAAATTACCTAGTGAGTAGACAAATTCCTATTGAATAGAGCTTAACAAATCAAAAAAAACTCTTAAGAAATGTTCGAGTACTTTTCTAGGACTATCCATAGCTTTTTAATTATTACCCTGATCAAGTAGTAAGATGATACATCCTAATTGTGAAGCACCCGTCATCTTGCAATTTAGCCATAATCATGTCTGTGGTGGCCACTTTTCTGTATCAAAGCCATCTGGCAAGATTCTACAATGTGTTGTTACTAGCTTACTATTTAAAGATGTGCAAAACTCTTGCATAACCTATGATAGATGCCAAAGATTAGGGAGCCTAAGTCATCTTAACATGATGCCCTTATCCCCTATTTTAATAGTCGAGCTTTTAATTATTGAGGCATCGATTTCATAGGACTTTTTTCTATCTCTTTCAGATACAAGGACATCCTTGTGAGTATTGATTGTTTCTAAATGGGTTAAAGTAATTACAGTACGAACCAATGATCATAAATAAGTCTTGAATTCTTGCACAAAACATCGTCTTTTATTTCAAAGTACCTCACACCATTATTAGTGGTGGTGTTAAACATTTCTGCAACAGACCAGTAGGGATGCTTATGCACAAATATGGAGTTATTCATAAAGTAAGCACACCCTACTACCCATAAACAAGTGAACAGGTAGAGCTTACTAACAGAGAAATTAAGCAACCTAGAAAAGATGGTTAATCTAAACAACAAAGATTGGTAACTGTTCCTGATTGACTCCCTTTGGGCTCATCATACTGCATATAGAATGTTATTAAGAATGTCACCATACCAGATTATTTATGGAAAGCCATACCATCTACCCATCAAACAAAAGCGTAAGATATATTAGGTCATCAAACAGTTCAATGCCAGTATCAACATGGTAGGGCTCACTGTAATTATAGCTAGCAAAAATGGACAAGCTAAGAAATGATTCATTTGAGAATGCGAGGATGTCTAAAGAAAGAATTAAGAAACTTCATGATAAATACACAGTAGAAAGAGTGTTTCATGAAGGACAAAAGATGTTGTTGCATAGATTACAGCTTCATCTCTTCCCATAGAAACTCCAATCCAAGTGGCTTGGGTCATTTATAGTTCGCAATGCATTTGAGCACCATAGAAATTGAAAATCCAAAAAACAAAAATTAATTCAAAATGAACGGGCACCACTTGAAGCCATATCTAGATAATCTTGTCAGGTCAATTAAATCTTGGGATCTCCTAGTTCCCCCACCCTTTGAGTCGAAGCACCATAATCTCTAATGTGTTGTTATACTTTAGTTTATTTAGTCAGTGCTTGTGTCGTCTTAATGTAAGCATGGATAAACCCCAAGTATAAAGGGATCAGTTGTAGCAATTTAAGTTTATAAATTGATGAAGTACCGGTCATACCCATAAGTAGATGCATTGTTAACTCACGATTCTTATTCTCTTTATTAGTAGGTGTCCCACAATAGAAATTCAGAAAAATTAGGTTGAATTTTGAAATTAAAACTTACTTGGGTATTTTGTCAAACACCTAAGAGGCAACAATTAAACCTAACTTAGAAATTATAATTAATTAAACTAAAAATAATTAACAAAAGATCTTAGATCGAACTAATTCAAGTAGTGATTTTTATATATTTTCAAGAATTAATTATAAATCAATCTAACCCTTACATAAGAGTAGATCGGAAGATGTCTAACATTAAACCTAAAATAGAACAATGGCTAATCAATTTAGTTGTAAGATTAGGTTCACTTGGTTAAGTTTCTAGATCAAACACTTATAGCGCATAATCCATACAAAGTATATGAGAGTTCTATGCAGCAATCCATATACAAAAGCCTTAAAATAGTGCATGAAAATTCTAACTAAGCAACTCATATATAATATACATGGAATATACAGTCAAAAGTTAATCTAGTAACTTCAACTATTGATTTCTAAGGATCTAAACAAATTAATCATTATTCATTGCAAATCTAAAGAAAATTGAACATTGAAGTGCAAATTACCTTGAAAATCCACATACATCATCTACGTTCCTTATTTGAATCTACGAAAGAAGATTACTCCCATACTACAATGAAAGAACATTAACGATGTATTGAAATTGGAGTAACTAGAAGAGAGTTCTTCAAAAGAGAATAAAAAGAAAATATTTTCTTCTGCCAAACAAGAACTGAAACTATCTCTTTACAAAATATCAATGTAATCTCTAAAACTTTAAAAATATAGCTCTCTAATATCTTCTAACTCTCAGCAGCTGCTCCCTAGTTATATTACATTCCAATTCTCACAAAAGTACCAAAATGCCCTCAATTATAATGCAAGAATTATAAAATCCTCTAAGTGGGTCATGTAGTCTAGACAATAGTCTGATTCGGACCAAGCTCTTGCCCTAGCCAATTTTCAAAGTTCAAAAGTTATTCTATGCTTTATGGTTTGCACCTAGGTGTGCCCTATGTCTAGTCCTAGGTATGGACTAAGCTGTACCTCCATGGTCCCATCCTAGGTGCGCACCACCCCTCATTTGAACATAGGTCTGAATCACACCTTCTAAGCTTTATTTTTTTCTCTTTTTAAGCCTTTTTCCCACAAGTTTATAAATATATCCATGAGAATGGTAAAAGCTTGCAATTCTATCATTTTATTCTAAGAAATAAGGCAACATCACTCATTTTAGAGGATTAGATTATATGTTTTACCATACAATCAGTTAGTTTATGTATTTTCTTTTGTTTTTCCACCACCTTTCTTAGAAAAAAGCTCTAATTAGCCAAAATTTTGCTGTTACCATCCAAACGCTACCTTTCTATCAAGACTCTAGAACTAGTGCCTTATTCCCAAAACTCGACCATTTCATTCAGATATTACAAAATAAACCATCTAGATGAAACGCTCAGAATAGCATTTTAAACCCTAAATTGAGTTTTGAAAATAATATTTTTGGCAACTCTTCTCTGAGTCCCTAAGTTCTTCTTCTCCAACCATGTAAAAACACAATCCAAGGTCTTGATTCAATTTTTGGGGTGATATTCGGGTACATGCAAAGTTAGTTGAGCAAAACCTTTAAAGTTGAACCTCAATTCATTCTTCTTCTCCAATAAATTCAACATAATGATTTTTTTTTGAATTCTTAAATATATAGGCCTAGTTGTGTGGTCTTAATTTTGTGTGTTTATCTAGTAATCTTTGTTGAAATTTTCAATTTTGAGCTAGGTAGATTAGGCCACCATTGTTAGGTGGACTTGGGGTTTATATTGTTTAATTATAAGATTGAGGTTGCTGAATTTTTAATTAAAATATTCCATTTTCTCTCTCAGGTTAATTTTATTATAGATATGACACCCAGGATTAAACATGTCGCAAATTATAGGCCCCTACTTATTGATTTTAGTGATAATCTATTCTGGTGTAAGGATGCAAAGGTTGAATTTGATGAGTATTGGTCTAATAAACCCGTAGTAGTGAAGAGGTTATAGATCTTAGATCACTTTAAGAGACAAAAATTTCTTTGGCTTCAAAATTTTAAAGGTCGATGATGGTTTCAGTTAGCCCATTTCCACCCACAATGTGTGCCTGAGGTTGTTCTCAAATTTTTTGCAAACATTAAGAAATATGAGAAAAGAGAGAGAGTCCATCATTAGTTAGGTTTTGGGTTGGACCTTATCCTAACTCCTAATGATTTTGTAGTTCTATTTGACCTATCATACCGAAGGAACCAAGATTTTCCTTATCCTTCAGTTGGATCACCAAATATGCCAAAAGTAGCTACAAAAATATTAATAAAGGGCATGAGTTGGCTAGGTGGTAGCCAAATGAGGGTGTTTATGCTTAATGATTGATATTAAGCACAAAATATGTTTCTTTCTTTAACTTACTACCCTTAAATAAAAATTCTAAGAATAGTGAGAAAAGAGCTAGATTCTTTCATGACATAAGTACTGGGTTAACCATGGACCTCCCTCTTTACATGTGAAAGCAAATACATGAGTTCTCAGAGCACTCTACTACCTAAGCTAGAAAACCATTTGGGGGTACTCTGACTCAAATTTTTAGGATGAGAAGGTCCTTAATCTTTGATGACCTTTAATTGGCTCTAGTCCTCCTACTACTCAACTAAACCTCATATTCCAAACTAGCTATATGTTCATTAAAATGGTCAAAAACCTAAACTAATGGAGGGCTGCATATCTCATCTTTTGGGGATTGGAAAACAGAGGAATTAGGGTTTAGAAACCCTAAAAATTGCATAAAATTGATCCCTTTAAGTGTATGTAAAAAATTGTGCAAGTTGATGCCTTTTTGGCACCCAAAAATCCTAAAAATGGCACAATTTCGTGGGAATTGTTTGGGCTGGAAACGTAATACCCCTCACCTTTGGTGTACTTGGAATTCCCTAATGAAATATATACTTTCTTTGAATATGAATGGTGATGGC
>JAVXUM010007023.1:0-10360 GCA_035590655.1 Pouteria glomerata | reverse complement strand
ATATTAAATATAATTTAATTATATTATTTATTAAAAATAGTTGAATAAGATATATTTCATATTAATTTAAATAATTTTATTTATTTTATTTAGTAAAAATAATTTAATAAACTATATCTCGTATTAACTTAGTTAAATTAATTAATTATCTATAAAAATAATTTAATAAATATATTTTATATCAACCAAATAATCAAAAATAATTTAATAAATATATTTCATATCACAAATAATTTAATAAATATATTTTATATCAACCAAATCATCAAAAATAATTTAATAAATATATTTTATATCACCCAAATCAATTTAATGAAATTGATTTAATTAAGTTAGTACGGGATATAGTTTATTAAATTATTTTTAATAAATAAAATAATCAAAATATTTAAATCAATATGAAATATATCTTATTCAACTATTTTAATAAATAATATAATTTAAATTTATTTAATTACATTATTTTTAATAAATTATAAAATTTAACTTAATTAGCTTAATTAATATAATTTAACTTAATTATTTTAATTACTAATTAATTAAAATTGTATTAAATATATTTTATTTATTTCATTTAATTTTTAAAAAATAATAAATTAATTTCTTATCAAAATAAAAAAATTAATTACTATAAATAAAATTCTATTTTAAAATGTAATTTTAATTTTCAGTTCAAAAAAAAATCATCACAAAAATAAAAAAATAAAAAACATGAACATTTGTTAGCCTCAATCCTCATTATCCCAACCATTCGCTAAAATTAATAATGTATTTTAATTTTTTTAAGCAGAAGAATTGGAAGAGACAAACATTTAATATGGGGTTTTAATGGATTCAGAAGATATATTTATTAGTTCCAATCTTCGTTATCCCAACCATTCATCAAAATTAATTATGTATTTTTGTTTTTTAAAACGCAAGAATTGGAAGAGACAGCTATTTAATATGGGTTTAAATAGAGTCAAAAAACGCCAAATGAAATGGCGTTTTTAGGGATATTTCCTAAAACGCCGGATGACATAACGTTTTCGGTGGGAAAGACGCTAAATGATATAACGTTTTCAGTTCTTCTAAGAGAAATACGCTATTCTATGTAGCGTTTTTAGTACATTTTGAATTCGCTATTCCATATAATATTTTTATTAACAGTAATTTTCAAAATATTTTCAAACGGACAGCAAACACCAAATATTTTAATTAATTAACCGTACAACCAAAAAAAATTCAAACCATGAGCCTAGGCAAGTCTTGGCAGCTTAGGACCCGTTTGGCAACCATTTCATTTTCAGCTTTTTGTTTTTGTTTCGAACTCATTTGGGAAATTTGTATTCAGTTTTCAATTTTCAAAAAAAAGAAAATTGCTTTCAAAATTTTTAAAAATTATGAAAATATAGAAAATGTGTTTTCTTAAATTTTTATTTTCTTACACAATCACTACTAGTTACAACCATCAACTACAATCGTCCATTGGTTGCCATAACATCCGGCCACCGTCACCGCTATCCCCACCCATCTCCTCTCACTGCCAAATATATTATTATTTAATATAAAAATATTTAATTAATATATAATATAATAAATTATTAATATATTATTTTTATATATAAAAATATATTAAATATAATTTAATTAATAATTAATTTATCAATATTTAATTTAATATAGTAAATATATTAATTAAATAAATTATATTAATTATAACTGAATTTAATTAGTTAATTTAATATAAAAATATTTTATTAAATTATTTTTAATAAAAAATATAATTAAAATAAGTACATTTAATTAATTTCAATTAAATTAATTATTTAATTAAATTTAATAAATTAAATTAATATTAAAGTATTTTTAATAAATAATATATTTATATTATATTGAATATATTTTATTTTTATTGAATTAAATTATTTTAAAAAATAATATAATTAAAACAATTAAATTCAATTAATCAAATTAATTAATTAAATCAAATTAATTTAAGTTAGTTAAATTAATTAATTGAATTAACGTGAAATATATTTTATCAAATATTTTAAAAAAATTAAAGTAAATTATGTTTAATATATTTTATTTTTCTTGGATAAAATTATTTTTAATAATTAAGATAATTAAATTTATTGAATTTAATTAGTTAACAACTATAATGACGAACTAACAAATATCCTCACCAAACGCGTTTTCAAGTTTTGTTTTTTTTATTTTTACTATGAAAACAAAAAAAAAAAAAAATTGAACACAAAAACTGAAAATTAAACATAAAAACCTGAAAAAAAAAAAACTAAAAACTGACAGTTTTACTAAATAGGCCTTTAATGATTTAAGATGATACCATGCCACCTTGTAGTACTAAGCATTGAAGTGACTTGGGCAAGAATTCCCACGTCTTTTCTCTTTTGCTAGGGTTTCACAGAGATCTGATTGGTTAGACAAACCATTTTGATAAAAAAGAAAAAAATAAAAAAAATAAAGGAGCAATTTGTAAGTTGTGGAACTTATAGTCAAATATTTATTGTCACACAAAGGATTCGTTGGACGACAAGATAATAAACATACAGTCAGATATACAACTCCAATATACCTAGTTGCATTTTAAGTAACAGTCTCTAGCCAATCAAAAGATTTAATCAATCCACAGAGCATTTGTTAACCATTCAACATGCAGAATGAAAAAATTCATTCAAATTGTGCATTTTAATAACTACTCCATGAGAAGTCCTCAGTTATATGTTAAGGTAATAAGACAAATTTGTCAAATAGTATCTATCATAATTTTCCACATGCTGATGTCAAGTCAAGGTTGATAACCTTGGAAATCAAGTAATATAAAGTTTCATGGAGCATGCTTGGAGGCGACAGTTTGGTTGCTCACACTGTCACACACTGAAATAGCTTCTAGCAAGGAAGCTAACCATCAAGAAACGTGGTAATTTCATATAACGAGGCAACTAAGGACCCAAAAACTTGTGATTCAAGATCCTACCACAAAAACAAAGCAGTATTCAGACACTGCTTTCTATAGCTCAGATATCAATAAAATACACACCATGTCACTTCAGCACGCACATTAAATGGCTTAAAAAAATTTCTAGAAATAGACCTAAAAGCTTAACTATAGAAACAGCAGAAACATATGTTGTACATTGAATAATGGGAGAAGGCAATCATAAAACTTTGTTCCAAAAAGAAAGATTAAAAAATCCAATTAAGTATTTAATGAATGAGTAAGATAAATACAAATTAAATTACCTGGAAAGCAGAAAGCTGTTCTTTCGTCAATTTTGTGGTTAAGGTTGAAAGAAGCACAGCATTGTTGAGTTCCTGCAACTTCTGAACAGATGCAAGTGCCCTGTTCTTACCAACATCATTCTCTGAAAAAATGAAATTGCTGGACAAATCCCACAATTCCACTGTCCCCTCATCATGCAATGTGACGGACTTGACACCAGCAAGTACAAGGTTTTTTGCTGCAAGTGAAATGCAAAACGTCCACAAGACCATAAGTTAGGATCCTGCTTCTTAACACACAAGAAACTAAAAATTCATTTCCAAATTCCAGGCCCATCTCACCACTCAGCTTACAACCATACAATGCAAAACTAGGATCCATAACATTATACAACACTGTATAATTCTTCATCTTAACACACAACACTGAAAACTCATATCCGGATTAAGGATCCACCTCGCCAGTTAGCTTGTTGTCTTGTAATATTAATGCAAATGCATGAAAACTATAGAATGCAAAATTAGATCCATGCAATAAAACATGACACAATTCCGCCTAATACACAAAATACTAAAAATCCATTTCCAGATTAATGATCTACTTTTCCAGTTAGTTTGTTTTCTTGTTGAGAATAATATACAGTAGAGCAAAATAACATCTAATAAAATAACATATCAACTGTGGCCCATTTTTAGACTTGCAAAACTGTTATCAGATGTAAGAAAACTAATCAACATCCAAACTCACAAAATTAACCGTCTTATTATCCACCAAATTTACAAAAATAACATCCAGAACAAGATTCAAATACCAATACGAAGGAAGTAACAGCCATACCAATTTCGGCGCCAAGGCCCTGCATCCCCGAGACAAGGATGTTAGAAGCAAAGAGCCGCCGCATAGTCTCGCGGCCATACACAGCGAGCTGTCGGCTATGCAGATCTTCGTCGATGTCCTGCGAATTCCCATTGCTGAACGCCATATCCGGCACGACGCTGCTGCCGCTGCTGTAGTTACTGCTACTGCTGTTTCCAACGACGCCGCTGATATTGTTCACGGGGCCGCTCTCCTTGCGTTCCTTATCCGACGGGGCGTTGGTGGTAGTTCTTTCGGCGGCGGCGGAGTCCGATGAGGAGATCGAGCAATCGATCAGGTGTTTCTTCTGTAAATTCACTCTGTCACTAGTATCGCCTTCTTCAACCTCTATCTCCACAGGTCTCTTTCTAGGAAGCATAAAGTGCAACAATCTGCAGCAAACCCCACAAAACCCCATCGACATGGTCAACAACAGAAAAACACTCAACAAACTAAGATCGAAACACTATCCGCAAACCAATCCAGCAACGATCGGAGCAATCACTATAAATCCCAACCCTAACCTCGTTAATAGCGTCATTTAAAAAGGATTCGAAAGAAGAGATACGAAGAAAGAAAATTAATCTAAAGAAAGAAAGATTGATTGAGAGAGAGAGAGTAGGTAAGAAACGTACCGATTCGAGCTCCGGTGCGGAAAGGAATGGAATCTGACGAGAGAAATTGACACAGTGGTTGGCTTTTTGTTTTAGCATTGAGCAACTGGTGACCTCTGTTTTGAGAGATTCTTTTTTTTTTTTAATTTTCCTCCTATCTCCCTGACCAGGGGGATGGGAAGGGGCATTTATGGATCCGCGCTTCCAACACCGGGGGGTTTTGGGCCGACACGTGCAAATGGGTTTGGGTTTGCCTAGTGATCAGATGAAGCAACACGGCGAGCAAGTTTATACGACGTCGTGACGGAAACAGCAACTAATTCCGGTTGTAGCGAGGGGCTTAGCAATCAGAAAATGCACTGTTGATTCTATTGTGTATTTCTTCAGTTAGATCAATTAAGTTAAATTTGTTAGCTTATTATCTATATTCCAAATAATTATTTTTTAATCTAATTATATAATTAATCAAAAATAATTACCCAATATACATTATTTATAATTTATTTACATTTTATAAATATAAATTCTATATAACTCAAAAAATAAAGAAATTCAAAAAGGCTCTTCTTCTTATATTACCTTAACTTATTATTAATAAAATTAATTTTTTAACAAAATAAATAATAAACTCGTAAAAAATAAATTTATAAATCCTAACTATTTTATTATTGACAAAATTCATCCCCATAAAAAAAATCTCATTGAATCACTTTATTAAAATACAAAAATGCTAGAGTAGTCGCAATGCTATTAGTAAAATAGAAATAGATATAAATTTAAAATAAAAAAAAAAACAATGAAGATATAAAAAGAAAATTAAAAAAAAAAAAAGAAAGAGACAAAAAAATGAAAAACGAAAAATGCGTAACAGATTTATAAGAAGGAATATGAAATTTATTTATTTATTTATTAGAGTTTTATTATTTATTTGTTTAAGGATGAATTTTGTCAACCACAATTGAGATTTGTTTATTTGTTTATTTTTTTAGAGATTTATTATTTATTTATACACGGATTAATTTGACCACGGGTAATATAAGAATAAAGTTCTATTTTATGATTGAGTTATATAGAATTTTAATTTGTAGTTTACAAATAATATATATAAAGTTTAATTGATTGTAAGATTAGATTAGAAAAAAATAATTATTTTAAATATAAAAAGTAAGACATTAGATTTAATTAAGCTAATCTAATGGAGTACATCTTATATTAAATTCAACTTTGTATATTGAAGCGTTTGGCAACTACAAAAAAGTGTAAATTTTGATATTTTTTGTGTTTTTTTGTGAGTTATAATTTTTGGTATGTTTGATGAATAAAAATGTAATTTTTAATAATTTTTTTATAACTTTTAGATATTTGGTAAAATTGTTACTATAGTAAAGCAGAAAAAGTGACAAATTTTTTGTGTGTTGGTAAAATTTTTTACTGTAACAAAATAGAAAAATGAAAAAAAAAAAAAGTGAGGTCCACTGTTATATCAAATTACTGTAACAGAGTAGAAAAGTAAAAAAATTGTAGTTTCACCAAATTTCTAATTATTGTAACAGTGACAAATTTTGATAATTTTTTTTTATATTCTTTTAGACTCTCAAACGGCCTCATTTCACTAGTAAAATCTTAAATCCAAGTTGTAATAACTAACAAACAATAATCAACTTAAATTCAATTTTATCGTAGACATGATTCAAAATATAAATATTAAGTTTGATTAAAAACTAAATAAACTAAATATAAACAACATTTTAAATTTGTTAAGTTTATTAAATCTAATTTAAATATCCTAGCTAACACTCTATTTAATTTGGTTCATTCATACATCTAACTAATTGAACCATAAATGAAATATAAGTGAATCGAATTGTTCATCAACAAGCTCGACCTAAACATATTGAGAACTCAACTCAGTGGCCTGGCACAATCTACCCTAGCTTTCTAGCGCTTGAAATTGAATTTACAGTCAGAATGGTTATCCACCCAGGCCAAAAAAAATAATTTTTTGTATACTTTTATATGTTAATTTTTTTTATTTTATTATAAAGATTGAATTTTTATATAAATGAGGTGTTTAGCACGGTGAATGTTGCTAAAAAACTCTAAAAAACTCTAAAAATTTATCTCGAATTATAAACTCATAACTTTTCTTATTTTATTTCATTTTTTTTATCACACAAAACACTCCTAAAATGTTGACTTTACTACTAAAATGGGTTTAAATAAGCAGATTTGGAATTAAAATTTTTAAGCTCGATGGGCAACACATTAATTTTATGATCGGTTCAATTCAACTAGTCCAATGTTAATTGCTAATTTATTTAGTAATAAGTTGAGTTTAAACAAATAAAAATTATATTCACTTAGTGAAATAGCTGAGTTTATACACTTACTTAGTTTGATAAGGTTTTGATTAACTAATTATGGTAGTATTTATATAATTATGTAACTTAAAATATTCATGGACCATACATTCTATATTTATAAAAATTACTGTTTAATTAAATATTTTTAATGTTTTAAATCATATATATTCTAAACTAGAAACTCAAAGCCTAACCAATTAAAATTTTTATTATTATATTAAACTAGTCAAAGAAGAACCCACAGCAATATCTCTATCTAACACTAAGGAAATGTTTGGCATGTTTCAGCACTTCATTATTCAGATTTTTTTTTTTCATTCGCAAAAACTTTCACATTTTGTTTTGGTCTTACCCTTTTTTTTTTGTCATATATGATTTCGATCAATGTGAAATGAGTTAATAAACTTTTTTTTATCTATTAGTTCACTATAACTGTATATACAGATTTCAAATGAATCAAATTTAAAATCAAAAATAAAAAAAAAGGTCTACTATTAGGCTTGGGAAAGAGTTTAAAATTATTGAATATTAATTAAATTTAAAAAATTTGAACAATTTAATTTTTCTTAAACAATTTGTAAAATTTATACATTTCAAATAAATTAAATTTTAAATGCAAAAAATAAATTCAACTACATTAAATTTAAAAAGATAAAAAATCCTCAAATAATAATTTGACTTGGAAAAAAGTTTTAAAATTATTTAATATTAATTAAATTTAAAATATCAAACTTATTTTGTAATAACACTCTTAGTATATTTTAAATTCAAAAACTACAAAGAAAAATATCAAAATATTAATTAGGTTTGGGAGTAAATTTTTTATAAAATTTTAATTTTAAATTAAATTTAAATGAGTTATATTGACTATCTAGTTAAAGAACTATTTAAAAACAATCAGTATTTGAGTTATTTTTACAAAGTATAATGTCTAATTAAAAATATTTTTACAAAGTATAATGTCTAATTAAAAATACCAATATTTTTAATTTAAATTATTTTTATAAAATGGGTCAACAGAGTTCTTTAAACATAGCTAAGATTAATGGTATACTCAAATTATTTTTGTAAAATAAGTAAAGAATTAAAAAAATATATATATTGAAATTGATAAATGTTTTAAAACAAAAAAAA
Organism: Pouteria glomerata; assembly: GCA_035590655.1. Lineage (NCBI taxonomy): Eukaryota > Viridiplantae > Streptophyta > Magnoliopsida > Ericales > Sapotaceae > Pouteria > Pouteria glomerata. Next base: position 2,168 of record JAVXUM010007023.1, on the reverse strand, counting down.
AAAAAGGATCAAGTCAACTAAGTAAATTTGATATTTAATATATATTTTAATGACAAACTTGAATTTTAAGATTAGATTAGATTGAAAATTAGTAAATTATAAACTTTTAGGACACATATAGAAGTTTGATTTTGATCCCATTAAAACTTACGCGAATAAAAAATGTCAATATAAAAAAATAACTCAATAATTATTTTATAAAAATATAAAATTTTATTAAATATATTTTTATAATATATTTAAAATTTATTTTTTAAAAATACAAAATTTTATACTATTCTATGCATAGGTTAATCCTAACATATATAAATAACAAAAGAGTCCAATTTAAAACCCGAGCTCTAGTGCGAGCAAACAAAATTGAACCTAACTAAATTAGGGCAAGATTCAGGAATTGGAGGCTTACATAAGAAGGCACGTCGGATTGTTAAATTAAAATTTAATGATATAAATATATTTATATAAATTTTTAAATTAAAAAAAATAAATTTGTATGTCATCCTCCCATTTTTGCAAGACTCGCTCATTTAGCCTCAAAATTGCTGGATACCATTTAAATGCGTTAGTGTAATTATTTATTTATTTTTTTTCCTTTTCTGTTGGACGAGACTCCTTACAATTTTGTGCGTCTTTATTACAAACTTTTCTTGGAATCTTTGCTGTATAAATGCTCACGAGTTTAGGAATCTTAAAACATCATAAGTAAATTATTAATTCCCTAAATAATGAGGATATTTTCCAGTTCAATCAAATTAAGGCAGACAACCATTAATTAATTTTATTTATTTATTTTGAGTAATGTGACGCATAAATTCTATTTGGTTCATAAATTTTTACTAAATTTTATTAAATTTTAAATATTTTTTGTATTTTCTATTAATTAAATTTTAATACATATTACCTTGTATCAAATCAATTGTTGTTTTATTATATCTTTTACCAATTTTGTTTTTTTCAAACAATCTTATACTATATTTGAGAAGCCGTGTTTATCTCAAATTTGAATGCATTACTTTGTACACAAGACATGTTATTCATATTTTTTATAGGTCGCCTATTAGCCCACAACTAGCCAATAGGCCATCCATCTATTTTTAACAGTCAAAATTTTCATTATTGGAAATTTCTTTTATGGCCATAAATAATTTTCCCTTAAGACGAAAGTATTTTTTTATTTTTTTTGGATGATTTGTAATTTTAGTTCTGTTTAATTTGTCAAAAAATTTTAAAAATCATTAAAAATATTAAAAGATTTTAAAATTTATTTATTTTTTATTTTATTATACAAATTATGAATTCTTAACCTATTCTATTTTTTTATCATTTTAAACACACTTAAAATAAAAAATAAAATAAAACAAAAGCGAACTAGTCTACGAGAAGTTATATGTAAGTCAAGGGCTCAACGCCAATGCCGCGGCGGCCAAATCTCCTTCTAGGTTCTTCTAGCTGCCTCTGTTCCCTCCCAAAGATTCGTTTCTCTTCTTCCAAGTTCGTTTCAAACAATTGCCTTTTTTATCAACTGTTTGACAGCCGTTAGTGATCGAATCTAGGTTATTGTTGTCCATTTATTTACTAAAGTTTAATTTTAATTTTATTTTTAATAATTTTTGACACATTATTTAAATTTATAAAAAATTACAAAAACTAAAATAACCTTTCAAATAGGAGAGCTATCATACAGGACCAAAAACAAAATTTATTTTTTATCTGTAAGTTGAATCTCTTATCTTGACTCATTTTTTGTAACTGGAAAAAACATGTTTAAATATTATCAGGAATAAGTAAATAAATAAAATTTAGTTAAAAATCATATGAAACATAAATAATCAAGACAAATTTATAAGAGATGAGTCCAAAAAATTGACCTATTTTTAATATAATAAAATAGAATATAATAAAACAATTATTTATACGCCTTTATTTTATTACCTTATTTAATTTTGCTTTAGAATTAGATTGTTAGTAACTAAAAACAAAGAAGAAGAAATACCAGAGAGCCATGGTGGAAAACTCCATCAAGAAATTCATTGATCAAAAATCAGAAGAAGAAATACAGTAGTATATATATACATACATATTGCTCCAGCTGTGAAGTAACAGAATAACTCAGCTAACAAACTAACTAAATCCCACGTGAATAACAAACTAACTAAATCCCACGTGAA
>JAVXUM010007006.1:0-10360 GCA_035590655.1 Pouteria glomerata | reverse complement strand
CTTCGTAAAGAAAAATATGCATGCAAATCATCCATTAATGTAAAACAAATGAGTACGAAATAAAAACGAAAGATGAAAAACAAGAACGAAATACTACGAAGTAAAAGTGAAAGACGAACAATAAAAATGAAATACTTTAAATCGGAACTATTGAAAAGTAAAGTACTTACATGTAAACCCTAAGCGAGAGAAAGTGAAAACACTATACGAAAACTTCCACTAAACCTAAACCCTAACCCTAACCCTAACCTAATATAAAGAAAAGGAAAAAATGGTAAAAGTCCCCCCCTTTTGTTCTGTCAGATTCATGCCTATTTATAGGCTTACAAGACATAAGGGTAAAAAGGTAATTTGCTCCATTTGCGAAAATCAGAAATTTTACTAAGTCTGGGAGCCGCGGATGCCCACGGGAAAGTGTGGCGTGCGCCTGAGCTTGTCTGTAAGCTTCTCAGCTGCATTTTTGCTCTCGGTGGGCGCCCAAGATATTCCACAGTCGGGCGCCCAAGCTCTCGTGCGCCCAAGGGGGCTTCAGGTCGGGCGCCCAAGGTCTCGTGTGCCCAAGGAGGCTCTAGGTCGGGCGCCCAAGGTGTTTTGCTGCAATAACACTGCTGGACAGCTTTCTATCATGAACTTCCGATGCAGTTTTGACCTTGAAGATGGGTGATTCAGGCTTTGGCTAAAACATGAACGTGTTGGCCTTCGAGTCCTCTTTCCAATGCAATAAGAATCACCTCAATCGGGGCTCTGAGTGAAAAGTTATACTGAAAACACGAATAAGGTGTCCAAACCTACACAATTCAACAAATGTGTAAATATCACAATAAAGTCAACAAATTATCGAAATAAAACATTTTGCAAACATGCGATATTATAGCATAATTGATGCACAATCAGTTCCCTTCCTTGTAAATGAATCAATGACGTAGGGGCCTTCCCAGTTTGGTCTGAGCTTTCCTTCACGAGAATCTCTGGTTGACTGATTGACTTTCTTAAGCACCAAGTCTCTGACCTTCAGATGCCGCGGCCGGACTTTTTTATCGTAGTGTTGCTTGACTCTCTACTGGTAAGCCGCTATCTTTATTACTACATGTAGTCTCCTTTCCTTCACAAGATCGATCTCTTCTGCCAAGGTTTCCTTGTTGACTCCTTGATCGAAGAGCTCTACCCTTGAGTTAGGGAAACCGATCTCAACCGATATTACTACTTCCGTGTCGAAGGCCAGGGAGAAAGGAGTGTACCCCGTAGGAGTTCGTTCCGTCATCCTGTAGGCCCATAATATGCTCGGTAGTTCATCTGCTCATAGCCCCTTAGCCTTCTCTAGTCTAGTCTTGATAATTTTGAGGAGTGCTTTGTTGGCTGCTTCCACTTGCCCATTGGCTTGAGGGTGTTCTGGGGAGGAATAGTGGTGATTGATGTTGAGTTTTTCGCAGAGCTCGTTAAAGTGCTTTCCTTCGAATTGCTTACCGTTATCAGTCACCACGACCCTCGGGATTCCGAATCTGCAGATAATCCCTTGCCACAAGAATTTTCTCATGTTCTGCTCCGTGATGCTCGGTAGGGCCTCAGCTTCCACCCACTTTGTAAAATAGTCAATGGCGACAACGGCGAACTTTCTCTGCCCTTTGCCTGGGGGGAATGGCCCCACAATGTCGATTTCCCACTGAGCGAACGGCCAGGGGGTCTGAACTGGAGATAGTTCTTGTGTGGGCTACATCGGAATGTTAGAGAATCTCTGGCACTTGTCACACCTTTTCACTAGGTCCCTAGCGTCTTTTTCGATGGTCGGCCAGTAATACCCAGCCCGGAGGGCCTTTTTAGCTAATAGCTTCCATCCTGAATGATTTCCACAGACCCCTTCGTGGATTTCCCGCAGGACGTACTCGGCTTCTTTCTCGTTTGCGCATCTTAGCAGGGGCATGGTGTAACCTCGTCTGTATAGCACCCCATTGACGAGGACGTATTTCATGGCCCAATACTTAATCCTTCGTTGCTCATTCATATCCGCGGGCAGGTCTCCCTTGGCTGGGTATTCTCTTATAGGTCGAGCCCAGACCCCTTCCACCTCTATCTGTAGCACCACGGCTAACCTGGTGCTAGGTGGTTCCAGAACCTCGACCGGCACTCCGGCATTATCATTCTCTTCCCTGGGCACTTTTTCTAACACAATACTGGAGAACCTCCTAGTCAGTCTTTTGGCTACTTCACGGTATTCGGCCATTCTGTCACCTCGAGTCTCGAACTCTCCTTCCACTTGTTCAACTACAAGCTGAGAATCACTACATACCTTGATGCGGTCTGCCCCCATCCTCAGGGCCATTTGTAGTCCAGCAATCAGGGCCTCATACTCTGTCTCATTATTAGAGGTCGAGAAATTAAATCTGAGTGCATACTTCACTTTGAAGCCTTCTGGGGATACAAGGATAATGCCAGCCCCGCTTGCCTCCCGTGTGGATAAGCCGTCAACGTTCAAGACCAAAGTTTGTAACGCCTCTCCTTCCTCGTGCTGATTCTCCTGTGCCACCGTGAATTCTGCTATTAAGTCGGTGGCTGCTTGACCTTTTATTGACACTCGGGGTCTGTATTGAATGTCAAACTGGCTCAATTCTACTGACCACTTAACTAACCTTCCTGACGTCTCGGGCTTATGAAGTACGATTTTTAACAGCTGGTCTGTCAACACCACTATGGTATGAGCCTGAAAGTAGGGTCTCAAACGCCGAGCTGCGTTTACCAGGGCGAAAGCCAATAGCTCCATCTTCGGATACCTCTCTTCTGCTCCTCGCAACGCCCAGCTTGTGTAGTATACCGGCCTCTATATACCCTCCTCTTCCTTAACTAAGGCTGAGCTGACGGTTGTTGGCGACACTGCCAAATACAGATATAACAGTTCTCCTAAGCTAGTTCGGCTGAGCAGTGGGACTGCTCCTAAGTACTACTTAAGCTGTTAGAAGGCTTCTTCACACTCGTCAGTCCATTCAAATGCCTTCCTCAATGTTCTGAAGAAGGGCAAGCACTTGTTAGAAGACCTTGATATAAACCGGTTCAGGGCCGCCACACGCCCAGCCAATCTCTGTACTTCCTTGGGAGTCCTTGGTGATTGCATTTCCAGGATAGCCCGGACTTTCTCCGGGTTAGCTTCAATACCCCGGCTGGACACCATAAACTCAAGGAATTTACCCGAGGCAACACCGAATGCACACTTGGCCGGGTTTAGTTTCATCTTGAACTTCCGGATGGTGCCAAATGTCTCCTCCAGGTCGGCCACGTGACTGGACACTTCTTTACTCTTTACCAGCATGTCATCCACCTACACCTCTACGTTGCGTCCTATCTGGGACTTAAACATGAGGTTGACCAACCTCTGGTATGTGGCCCCAGCATTCTTCAAACCGAAAGGTATAACCTCGTAGTAGTAGAGGCCTCGGTTTATAATGAAGGCAGTGTGCTCCCGATCCTGATATGCCATTCGAATCTGGTTATATCCTGAAAATGCATCCATAAAAGAAAGTACCTGATGGCCAGCTGTTGAGTTCACCAGCTGGTTTATCGCCGGGAGAGGGAAGCTATCCTTCGGACACGTCTTGTTTACATCCGTGAAGTTGACGCACATCCGCCACTTCCCGTTAGACTTTTTGACCATCACAACATTGGAAAGCAGGTCGGGTACTGCACCTCCCTTATAAATTTTGCTTGGAGAAGTTTCTCCACCTCTTCAGCCACGGCATCGTTCCGATCTAGAGCGAAGATCCTCCTCTTCTGTCTGACAGGTCTCAACTCAGGGAGGATGTTGAGATGGTAGGCCATTACCTTTGTGTCAATGCCTGGCATATCCTCGTGAGTCCAAGCAAACACCTCTGAGTTCTGCTTTAAGAAGGTCCTGATCTCTTCCTTCTACTACTCCAGGGCCGATGCTCCGATCTTCACTACTCTCCCGAGGTCGGGATCACCAATAATGACATCTTCGAGATCATCATCGGGCTCCCCCCTTTTCATCTCTTCTTCGTCTCGAACTTCCAGTTCATCAATGACCATAGTCTCCTTAGCTGCCTCTCTTCATAACGATGAGGCATAACATTCTCTGGCCATTCTTTGGTTCCCTTTTACACAGCCAACACCCTCCTCTGTAGAGAATTTGAGGCAGAGATGGTAGGTCGACATCACAGCCTGGAACTGGTTTAACGCTGCTCTGCCCAATATCACGTTGTACGCCGAAGGGGAGTCAACCACTAAGAATGTCACTATTCTAGTGGCCTGGACAGGTTTTGTGCCCAAGGTGATGGGAAGGGATATTGATCCAAGGGGTTCTACATGATCTCCTGCAAAACCGATCAGAGAGGAACATACTAGACGCAGCTTGTCCTTCCTGATCTTCATCTTCTTGAAGGCTCCCCAATACAGGATATCAGCAGAACTTCCATTGTCAACCAGAATCCTATAAATCAGGAAGTTGGCTATGATTGCAGATATCACGCGTGGGTCATCATGCGGGTGACTCAGCTCTCGAGCTTCTTCCTCGGTAAAAGTGATACAAGAGGGCTCAGATCTAACCTTCTGCAAGGGATTCTCCATCGTCATTACTTCCCCTGTCTTGAGCTCCCTGACGTACTTCTTTCTTGATGCTGAGGACTCGCCTCCCCCAGCCAGTCCGCCAGAGATTACCCTTATTTCACCCAAAGCTCTCTGGACAAGCGGCACCCTTCCCGGGCTTCTCCTCGGACTCCGCAGTGGGGTTCTGTTGTCTCTCTGTCCTCTTTGCTGACTAGCTACAAACCCATGGTATTTCTTTTTTCTAATCAAGCTTTCAATTAACCTCTTCAGATCAATGCAGTCCTCAGTGCCATGACTATGGTCTCGATGAAAAAGGCAGTACTTGGATTCGTCCTTGGAGCTCGGTGGGCCTTTCATTCCCCTCGGCCATTTGAACTCTGGATCGCTTTGGATTGTATTGAGGACTTGTTCTATCCTCGAGTTGAGTGGAGTAAACCCCCAGTCAGTTCTCGGAGGCCGGTCTCTTCTATAATCCTCTCTGCCTCTACTATTATAGGTTTAAACAGCCTTTGCCTCCCTTTCAGGTCTGCCCTCTTGTTGATGCTTCCGATCTGACTGAGGTGCTTCGGCATCCTTTCTTGCTCTCATTACGTCATCGGTATTCATGTGTTTCTGAGCTCGCGACATGAGCTCGGCCATATCCTCCGAGGGCCTCTTGGTCAGGGAAAAAGCAAATCACCCTGGCCTCAGATCACTCATGAAGGCTATAACAGCCACGTTGCCATCAATCTTCTCTATTTCCAATATCTCTCGGTTGAACCTGTTCACATACTCCCTCAAAATCTCTTCTCTCCCTTGCCTGACAGTCAACAGGTGTGTCGGAGGCTTCCTCTGGCGTTGGCTCCTGATGAAATGGGACACAAATTGCTTACTCAATTCTTTGAAATTGCCAATGGATCCCGGTTTCATTTTGTTGAACCACACTCTTGCTGGCCCCTTCAGCGTGACAGAGAAAGCTCGGTACTTGATCTCGTCAGGAACCGCGTGAAGGTGCATTGCAGAATTGTAGGTATCCAAGTGATCTAACGGGTCCTTAGAGCCGTCGTAAGAGTCTACCGTAGGCATCTTGAACTTGGGAGGGAGCGGACACTCCATTATCTCCGAGATAAATGAGGTCCCCGTCTTATCCACAATATTTTCAATAATATTGGGCTGCCGGACTGCAGCCATTACTCCATCAACTTGTGCCTGCATGGCTCTAATCCTTTCCTCTACTGCCGTGTTTTCTATCCTTTCCGTTCATCCCTGACGATGGACAGTTTCACTTTAAGCTTCAATCGCTACACCGCCGCGACGTGGAGAGGGGTTCTGCGCTTCATTTTCTCCAACCATTCCCCCGTTTCCGTCATTTTGGACGGCACCACCATTGCCCCCATTATTGTCTTGAGGTTGGGGTAGTGGACGCGCCAGGGCCATATGCTCAGCTTGCTCCATGAGGGCACGATTCTGCTCCATCTGAGCCTGCATGGTAGCCGCCATATCAGCAAATTGCCTTTCCATTGCCGCTATCCGTTCGTTGCCGTGAACATGGTCCCCCATTGTTGAACTTGGTTGATCCCTGAGTGTATGCACGCCGGACCGAGTTTGAACCATAAACTTGAGAAACGGAGAATAAACTTCGTTCCCACAGATGGCGCCAACTGTTGATGATGAATTTTCAAGTCTCAGGATCCGGTGGACTCGACTCGAAGATCCACCAAGCTTGCCGGTACCGGAAGAAATTCGACTGTTTGTCGGGGACACCGGTGTGGTGCCTGCCAAAGACACTCCAATGCTTAAGTCAGATAACGATAATTTGAAAGCAAATGGGCAGAGTAACAACCCAGTAAAAAGATTGCGTACCTTTCACAGCTTTGTGTCCTCCTTTTTATAATGAGAGATAGGCGTGCAAAGATTAGCATCAGTTGAGATATCCGTCGAATTCTTAGGTGGTTTCCATTTCAGATATGATTTTATCGAATCGTAACCATTTTGGGAACGTGTTTCCTAATGATATACTTTCCTTCTATAAGCGAGGCGTGAATCTTAGATTAAAACGAGTTCACGTGATCTTCAAACCTCTCGGGCTCATATCTTATCTTAGCCCGAGCTCGGACTTTCACCGGGCTCGAGATCGGATTCTCTCCGAGCTCGAGCTGTGTGCCTTCCCGGCTTGAGCTCATGCTTAAGAAGTCGGGGTTCCGACACGATCCTGGGGGTATTCTTAGGATTTTAATAGGGTTCGAGAAATATCTCCTATCATATTTTTTTTAAAAAAAATTAGTAATTTAATCTTATGACTTGTATTCTCATTCAATTCTATTTTTAAATGTATTTATACATATCAAACACTTAAAAATTAAATTAAATTTTCATTCTAATTTCCTAACATACCAAAAGTTAAAATTCTTTAATCGTCGCTATTTCTATTAACAACCAAAAATAGCACTTATCAAAAAGACTTAACTAGAAACCAACCACACAACCAATTAAATAAGGTGTTTATATCAAAGCTTAAGCAAGTACTGCATTTATTAAACAATTACTTAATTTTATTCTTTTTTCTTTTATTTGCTTTTTCTTCATATATATATATATATATGATAGATTAATAAGAACGGTATAATTTTATATATGATAAATTTAAAAAATTTACTTTTATCACTATTAATTTCTGCATTATCCACCGCTTACTTATGTGAGAGTAGGCTTCACCTAATTATTAATTAATGAACTCATCGTAAGATATGATATTAAACAAGTCAAAGCATACTTGGCATAAATAGGACCCACTTAAATATCACATGTCTTTTTAAATATAAAATTAACAATTAAATAGGGTCTACCGGTAAAAGTAAACTTTCTTATTACAAATTAATCATTGCCAGACAATTAAAATTGTTCCTATTGGATAAACACAGTACTAACTTAATCCCAAATATTAAATTTGATCCACGGACAATGACAAGGTCTGAATTGGTCACGGTGTTTTCGTCATGGCAGAAAACTGGAAAGCATAAATTGCTTGGATTTCCCATTGTCTTCTTTAGAACCTCCATGCATGCACGTCAAGCTACCTTATGATCAACGAAGTACGCCTAAAGGCTCCTCTGGTTCCTCCCTTTTTTTTTTTTTTTTTTTTTTTTTTTTTTTTTTTTTTTTTTTAATTCAGAATGACGGTCCGACCCGTATCAACCAAATGAAGAAATTAGGGTCTATTTGTTTTAATTTAAAATATTTTTTAAAAAGAATTTTAATCCAATTTAAAAAAAAAATAAACAAACAGAGGCTACTGACAAAAGTACAACTTATGATCAATGATAATAATACTTTTAATTTTGAGTTGTTTATATAAACCCAGTCAAAAAATTATTTTAATACATTTAAATATAATAGTATTTTAACGCAAATTATCTTTACAAAATGATTCGAGAATTTAGAAAAAAAAAAATTAAAAACATATACTAAAATTTATAAGCATTTTGAAATTAAAAAAATAGTATTAATTAAATAGTATTTGCCAAAGTATGTACTTTAAAACATAATTTAAAAAAAAAATTGAATATATTTTAAAACTTCATTGGATCCGAACGAGATTGAATAAAGAATAAGTTTTTAGTTTATAAAAAAATCGACTTTCAACTCACTAAATCTAACACATATAAAAGATATAAAAAATAAAAAAATAAATCGATAACTATTTTATGAAACTTTGTTAGAATATTTTATAATATATATAAAATTATTTCTTATTAACGTAAAATGTTACGCAATTATGTGTATCGTATGATTCAACTTAGTATAATATTAAAATTATGTATTGCATTCCTTTTTTCTTTTTTCTTTTTTTTTTTTTTTTCATGCTTTCCAATCCTACGTGGTATCTTATTTTCGTCTTCATTTTATTTTTGCTTTTTGTTTTTACAAATTTTTTAATTAAATTCTACGTGACACCTCTAAAATTAAAAGTTTAAAACTATTGGTAATCCGAAACTCTAAATTAAAGAAGTTTGAACCTTTATCAAGAAATCTAAACTTAAAAAATAAAAGAAAATAAAAAAAAAAAAAAAGAAAACAACAACAACAATAACAGTAATAATAATTGAAACTTTACCAATAAATTTTACGGTATAAAAAAATAAATTATTTTAATTCACAAGTCCTTGAAGTCCAAAAACTCAAGAGCATGCACTAATCACATGTAATTATACATAATAGCATTTCATAACTCAACATAAAATTGAATTTTGTAATCATAATAAACAAAGAGTGTGTTTGAAGTAATAAAAAGTAAAATAAAATAAAAAATGAGATAAATTGTAAATTCGTAATTCATGTAGTGAGATAAAAAATAATAACTTTTAAAAATTTTTAAAAATTTTTAACATTTATCAACAAACAAAACACACCTAAAATTTACAACCCTAACTACCAACTAATTAATAGTGCCCTGTATAAAACCTGAACTCATCCTAGCCTAGTACAACTCAACCATAAGCACGAAAGTCAATATAATAAAACCGTGCCTAATGATCGAGGTTTTTGAGATTTTACTAAGCTTAGCAAATCACGTCAGAAACGTGACTGTAAAGAGAAGTATTTAGAAAACGCGCGCGCACACGGCATTCCCCACATAGGAAGCCAACCAGCGAGGTTAAGCATACATGCAAAGTAATTAAAACTTTTGGGCAGCCCAATGGATTGCTCAGGGCCCATAGTTCAATATTAGCTATAGAAGAGTGAATATTAAATTGCGTGCGTCCATTATGCAACATAATATATAATAAAATTTTATCATGACTTATGAAAATATAACCAATTATTAATAAATAAAATGACAAAACTACATCATTAATTCATAATCCAAAATAATTAAATCTTGTTTAGAACTACACAAATATCAATAAACATACGGGTTCAAGTACTCTGCACGACTGATTTACAATAGAATATCTAACAAAAAATGCACCATTCCTTAGTATTTGTATTTAAATATTGGCTACGAAGATATACCTTCTCAAGCATCAGCATCTTTGACCCAAGTTAAAGAAAATAAATATATCATCCTTACAAATTTTCATCACTTTGTAAATTATTAATTTATTAAAAAAGAAATTCAACTAACCTTGTGTTGGTTTTGAAATTTTCGACTCTTTAAGTACACGCATACCCACTACTTTTTAGCACCTCCAAACCAAAATTTATCACCAAACATCAATACTCAATTCAAAATCTTTATAGTTAAAACTTAATAAAATAAGACAAACGTTAATCAAAATTTTAAATTAAATATAAATATCCAAAATCAACTTAAATATTTCAAAGCTTATCATATTATTTTATGAATATAGTTATGTCATATCAGGTTTACCCATGCAGCATAGTATAAGCCACTAGATTCTCATTTATGCAATAAAAACTATAAAAGAACAAGTCAGTTCAAGCTACTGTCGTCTGGACAGGAGTTCGGATTAGACCACCATGTGTACGAGCATGCAAACGGGTGTAGAAATATCAATCAATACGTGTAACGAAAAATAATAAAATATATAATTTTAATGATATTTAAGTATTTAGTGACAAATTATATTTTTTAGAGATGAATAGTGAAAAATTTTAACTTTTGTAGAGAAATCCGTCAAAACGATTTTGAAATCCATCAAAACAATTTTCAAATCTCTTCAAAAAATATTGATAATGATTCTTATTTGAAAATTTAGATGACGGTGGTCACATTAAAAAAAAAATTATAACTATTCTATTAATCGAACTCGAATTATGCAATTTTTTCTAGAATTGTAATAGATATGAATATATAAAAAGTAGTAGAAAA